>CAJHZI010000713.1:402500-557500 GCA_905160935.1 Enchytraeus crypticus | reverse complement strand
AATATGATAGAAAAGGGAGGTCGGATCTATTTAACCAGAAGGTCAGGATATTAACAAGAACCGATAGGAAAAATAAAGGAGATGCAAAGAAAATTTGTGTCACAATTTGGCCACAGAAAAGGGAGCAGTACAGAGAAACAGTAGGGATAATAATGGTCCCTTGTGAAATAATCTTAAAATATAACGCTTTTGTGTGTTTTGTGGAATTTGAGAAAGCATTTAACTGATAATGATGGATAACGATGTTGAATATATTGAAATGAACAGGAATTGACTGGAGAGAGGCGACTATTTTTAAACTTTTACTTGAATTAAAGAGCAGTAGTCAAAGTCCAACAAGAATACTCGGAGGAAGGTGAAATAGGCCATTAGAGTAAGACCTGGTTGCAGAATTTCGCCGCTGCTGTTTAACATTGATGGAGGAAGCAATGTAAGGAATGGAAAAAGGCTAAAAGTACGAAGAAAATTGTTACAAGATTTAAGATTTTCAGATGACCAAGGAATGGCAGGCAGAAAGCCAGGCTGAATAATATAACATTGAAATATGTAATGACATTTAACATCAGAAAGACAAAGTAATGAAGGTGTCCATGAATAGAGGTGACGTCATTATTATAATAAATGTTAAAAATATTAGCAGGTAAGGTTTAAAATATTCAGGGCATACTATTACATATGTTGGGAAATGCGATACTGAAATATGCAGTAGGATTGCACAAGCAAAGGAGGCCTTCCTTAATTGAAAAAAACTAAATTCTTAGGACTGATTTTTAACAAAACGTCTAAATAAATAGCCTACGCAAAGATAAAGATAGTGAAGACCTTGGTATGGATCACACTATTCTGTGGATGTTAAACATGCTCCTTAACGAAGGGAGATATCAGCAAATTAGAAGAATTTGATATGTGAATATGGAGAAGAATGGAATGGATTAGCTGAACTCAAAAGAATACAAATTAGGAAGTTTCGGAGTGAGTTGTTACAGATAATCAGTTGATAAATCCATTAAGAAATAGGAAGAAGAGTTGGATAGGACACTTTCCAAGGGATGAAAGTTTAGTAAAAACATCATAGAAGGCAGAATTGAATAAATAGAGGCAGAGGTAGGCCGAGATTAGTGATCTTATAAGATTTAATGATATACTTGTATGTAAACATGAACAGGAAAGCGGAAGACAGAGAAGAGTGGATGCTTTATATACCATTGACCTGCTAGTAGGCAGTGAACTAAGGGAGATAGAAAAATTATATTACATATATTTTTAAAAGAATTCCTAAAATATACTCTGTTTAGTGTTTATATCGGATTTTAAATGATAAAATTACAAAGAAGTTTTATAGGTGCAGATGTAAATTGATATTGCTGCAATATTGGTTTCACAGTTAATAGATCGAATATTTATTTATTTACACTGACATGTTTCTTAGAATTTATTGAATATGTATTTTTAAATACATGTATACTTTATCGCCGCGTTTGAATTTATTTCAGTTGCAATAATATGCCACGAAAATTCGACGGTTTTGGCTGAGTTTTTATTCACAGCACAGGATTTAGGTATGACAAATGGAGACTATCTTTTCATTACGTTTGTGAAGAGTTTTACTGAAACCAACAAGATTTTACAGGAGTTAAAAAGACCCGATGTTGACTTTAATTATCGAAAACAGGCATTTTATGCTTTCAAGCAGGTATGCTTTCACAGTTACAATAATTTAAACTTCTGTAAATTTATTTAAAACAAATCCAAGTTGAGACGTATTTTGTCGAGCATATTTAGATAAATAAATTAGATAAACATATCTATCAGACAAGATAGATAAGTTGGAAACGTTAAATGACTGGACACTGACAATGAAAAATGGTTACTATACAAGCGTTGCCTATATTGATTCCGCTAGAGCATTTGATTCAATTTGTCACTCAAAATTGATTCATAAGTTGTCAGTTATGGGTATCAGTGGACCTATGTTGTCTGTGCTTAGGTCGTATCTTGAAAACAGATCACAGCAAGTAAAAATTCAGAATGCTCTTTCAAAACCTGTTTCAATCATAAGCGGGGTCCCTCAGGGAAGCGTCCTTGGTCCTGTTCTATTTGTAATATATGTAATCGAACTGAACAATTTGTTTCCTGAATCAGTTAGGCCTAAGTCTAAATATTTAGCTGAAGATACTAAAATGTACAGTTAAATTAAGTGTGCTGCTGATTTATCAAATTTTCAACATTGTCTCGATAAACTGTCAATGTGGGTGAACTTATGGCAACTTAATGTACTAAATGTTGTACTATGGACATTTTATCCAGCAATCGATTAAATCTTGACTCGCCTTGAAAAAATCCGATAAATAAAATTGATATAAACAACGTAAACCAACGCCGCGACTTAAGTGTAATAGTTGACGCTACACGTTTGTAGCGTCAACTAGCTAAAATAGTTTCCAGTGCCAAAGAGAGAATAGCGTTACTTTTCAGGGCGTTTTTACTCGTGATTAAAACTACCTTCTTTTAGCTTATAAATCATTCATTCTTCCGCTCCTCGATTATTGCTCCCCAGTTTGGTTCCCGCATTGTATGAGAGACATTATTTTATTGGAAAGTAACCAAAGAAGCTTTACCAAAAGACTTCCAGTTTTGCAAAACATGCAATATGATGCCAGACTTAAGGCGGTAAATTTAATTACCTTGGAACGAAGGCTACTTCACTTTGACTTAATTTTCTGTTATAAAATCCGGAATGGATTAGTGGAAGGGGATATTGATGGCTATGGTCTTGAGCTCTCTAATAGAAAATCAAGGGGAAATTCTTTTAAATTAGTAATCAGTAATCCTAAACTTGATACACAAAAATACTTATTTTCTTCCAGGATATGCGAACCTTGGAACTCCTTACCAGACAGTATTGTTTTAGTAAATAATGTCAAATCTTTTAAAAGCCAACTAAAAGATTTTGATTTTAAGAAGTTTTTAATTTTTAAATCCAGTACCAAAACTGACTAAAATATAGGCCTATATATATATATATATATATATATATATATATATATATATATATATATATATATATATATATTTCTAGATTTCTCGGGGTATGGATTGTAATGCATGTTCATTTTAAACTGATCACCGATTAGTTATACAATTAAAGCAAACGTACGTAATATTTTAAGATTTTGTATCTGCTGGCGTTTTAAATTTTATTCGTAAACAAGTTTTAATGTATGAGATACTTTTCCCTGCTAATATGTAGGGATATTTTGAAGTAATTTTATGCTTAGATTGAATGTCTTGACTGCTATAAACTTGTAACTGCTTTATAAGATTTATTTTGCCATATGTGTTAATGTACATGTTAGTGCCTCCGTGGCCTTTGTGTCCTTTTTCGCTTTATCTCCATATATTCCTGGTGTACGATTTTGCCGAAGTGAAATATACGTGATTCAATTCAATTCAAGATAATTCATACTTCCTACATGTATTTACGTATTGATTATTGCTCTAAAACTGAAATCTTTCGTTACCTACAGACAAATGCAGTGTCATTGGAATTTCAAAACAGAGTAAATCAGAGCGGTTCAACGAAGGAAAGATTTCCAACTATTGCGCATGCGCACAAGAATTGTATTAAGAATTGTTTTTACATGGTATTACGATTTTCTAGTACGATATGTTGACATCATGTATTCAACTGTGTTTAAATGGAAGCCACGATAGCTTAGCATTATAGAGCGAGTATTTAGATCATGGGGTTCGAGGATCGATTCTGGCTAGACTCACTATTAATTTTAAATGTTTAAGTTATTATACTTTATTAGTTCCTTAAGAATATGGTTAGTTACGGATAGGGTAAATGGTAGGGTTTAGTATTAGGGATAGTTTAGAAAATTACAAATTGTAAATTTTTAACGCAACATTTGCAACGTTGACTCTGTCACACTGCATGCGCAATCATCATCACTCGTTTATTTCAGACAACAGTCCATAAGACATTGCACGATACAATGACAGAAACAAGAAAAAATGGACAGAGAACTACGTAATCTATATGTAAAGATAAATAACAATACTCAGCTTATACAGAACCTTGACATGGAGGAAATAAGAGCATTATGAGACTCTTTGATACGTTTTAACAAACTAAACCGAGAGTTACATAACACTGTGTCAAATACCGGCAACCCAGTAGATAAAAACATTTCAGTGACACTACTATATTTTGGGAAGTTAAAAAATGATTTAACGCATTTTATATAGCAGGACTTCATACGACTAAGAGCAGCTAATTTAAAAACCTTCCACAAGGCTATATCATAAAAGCAAGAACAATAACTTCTAAATAATTTCAATTTAACAGAAACTGAGCAAAAGCCAAATTTTCTTTTAAGAACATTAGTACGATAGAATAAATTCCTTATCTCACGATTAATGTCCAAATAATCATGAAGATCATTCTGTATGATATGACCGAGATACCTAAAGCTGGATACAAATGAAAGCTCATGGTCATCAAGAACAAAATTCGGAAAGTTAGCACAAATAGATTTACATTTGATAAGCGGATTAAATACCATACAAACAGTTTTTTTGTGTTGCACATCATGTTAATTTCCCTGGTTGCCAACTCTAGCACATACAATAAGTGTTGCAGAGCACGCCAAGAAGGAGCCAACAAAACCATATCATCTGCATACGCTAAGACGTTAATGAATCTGTTCATGAAATAACAGCCTATACCAGATTGTGTAACTTTGAGTAACACTCTACGAATATAAAAGCAGAACAGAAAAGGAGACAATATCCCTCCCTGCCGCACGCCATTAGAAATCTGAAAGCTACTAGAAATTGCAGATTGCCATTTAATAATAGAACTTTGGCGGCTGTACCAAAACGCAAGAACACGCGTTACTAAAAACATTCAGCTGAGGGTTTACTGTCCAATAACTCACTGAAAAGCAACCAGTAATTAACTGAATCAAAAGCTTTAGAAAAGTCAATAAAGCTTACAAAGACATGACTACCATTTCTTCTGTAATGTTCAATAACTTGCTTAAAAGCATAGGTACAAGTGGTAGTAGAGTGGTCTTTCTTAAACCCAAACTGATAGTCATCTGATTCATCTGCCGAAACAATGTAGTCAAATAATAAGGACTCAAATATTTTAGACATTGAGTTAGACAAGGCAATAGCACGATAATTATCAACGTCAGATAAATTCTTGTTCCTATCCTTAAGCAACGGTATTAAGACAGTGTCAGAAAAGGAAGAGGGGACATAGCCAAACTTGAGAAATAAATTAAATAAAAAGCACAAATATACAGAGAGACGATTGCCACCATACATAAATGCTTCAATATGTATACCATCTGGACCAGATGCTTTACCCTTTTTCATTTTACTAAGTACATTAACAACATCCCTAAGCGAGATAAGAGACAACTTTGTGGACTCAGAACAGAAATTGGTGTTATAAACAGTAAGTTTCTCATTAAATGCAGTCTTGTGTACTGAAGTAGGATCCCGATTATAAAGGGCACCAAAGTGATTCTTCCACATATTAGCAATATTGTCAGCACCTGAAGCGCCTCCTATGCTGATTACATTGTTATTAGCATTACATCTATTCATTTTGGATATCTCCGACCAGAATTTGATTGCATTGTTACTAGCTAAATTGTTAGCTAAAGCATCAGCTTTCAGTGCTTCTTGATTCTGTTTACAATGTCTTAGAGCAAGCTTAAATCTAGCTCTAGCCAACCTCATATCAACAAACAGAGAACCCTGCCTGGGTTTACCAGCTGCTGACCAGTTCATAAAGCTATCCCTGGCCATAGAATGTCTTTCTTTCACATATGTATTCCAACCAGGAATAATATGATCATTACATTTAACTATATTAGCGGGAATCATTTTGTGAACAGCATCTTTTACACATAGAATAATATCATTATAGAAACTGTCAATTTTGCTAATAGACAATTTATTAACAGAAGGATTAGGATCCATAATGATATCAAAAGGAATGAGAATACCACTGAGTAAAATGTCAAAGTAATTAGTGTACTGCGTCAATTTATATGAATCACACACATTCCACAATGGGGTAACATTAATTTTAGTATTAACAGCATCATTAACATGAGCAATATTTTCAGAATGTATATTCACATTAAAAGAAACAGGTTTATGGTCAGATACAACTACATCCTCCAAAATGTGAATACTTGAAATCATTTGATCAAATGAACTACTGGCAAGAATGTGATCTATCCAAGATCTTCGCAAGCCATCATCACTTACGTACGTATGAACATTGCTTAATCTAACCATGTCAGAAACATTAAGATTATTTTCAACAGCAAATAGCGAAAATTCATCAAAAAACCTAGTACCAGTATTACAATTAAAATCACCAGCAATAACAGTGTGTTGAGCCACACTACTATCCATAATAGCTTTAAGGTTGCTTAAACAATCAATGTATTGTTCTAAGCTCTCACTGTCGCCATAATCAACTGGCATATATACATTTAAAAGCAATACAGAGCCTAATGTTGTATTGAATTCTAAACCTGTTATTCTAGAATCAACGCTATCAACTACAGTGTACTTATCAAAAATATCATTTCTAAATAGAATAGCTGTACCACCATACGGACGCCCGACTAATATATTATTAGAAATGTCAACAGCAGAGAGCCCAACAGACAGAAAACTAGCATGAATACGACCTAAATAGTTCAATTCATTAGGTAACAGCCAATGTTCTTGCAAGAGTATAATATCATGGTTATTGCAAATGTCACTTATAGCAGGAGTACAGTTTTTAACAGATCTGCAATTAAAAGAACAAAATCGGAGCTCAGAGGACCTGTTCATTGTTTTATCCTGAGCACTAACATAATTAAGACTAGAATCATACTGTGGCGCCATTTAGATTGCGATTGTTAACAGAGTGATAAAATTTCCTCACTAGAATGCCCTCAGGCCAACAATTAACAGAAAAAATAACATCAGACACTTGCTTAAAATTATTAGCATCAATATTACATGTAACTGAAAATGAAGCATAGCTATCATATCTTGTAGTTAACTTAGTACAAGTTAATGACTCATCAGACAGACGATATCCAGTAGATGCTGCAACATTATCAATCGCATAATTTCGAACATCATCGACAGTTGTGGCTGGATCCAGTCTAGTCAGGAAAGCACTGCAACGTTTAATTACTTTCGCAGCAGCTAGTTTAGAAGTTACAGCTCTGCCAATAAAAACTTTCTTACTGGCTACAGACGATGTCTTCTTCATAGCACCAGTGCTCACTGATTTCTTCAGCACATCAGCCATAGTGGTTAAGGCAGAGTCTAAAGTTGACCTGAAAGTATTAGTGCTATCCACTGATACGGAATCAGAAGCTGCCCTATCTACAGGCTTAGTAGTATTCAGTGCCGCATAGACATTACCTGAATTGACATTCACTTGTGTATCCTTCCTCACCCTACCAGTCGTTGTCCATTTCACACGAGAACTTTTACCAGCATCAAAGGTTTTAGTATTAGCCTGAGCATGCGTATCAGATACATTCACGGAATCCTGTGCAGTAGAATTAGTTATAACACAGTCAGAGTTATCATTCATTTGACTAGAGCACGTCACTAGCTTCCTAAGCTCCGATAGCTCATCACGCAACTGCCCAAACTGTCTCACTTCAGATCTCAGCAAACTGATCTCCTGTAATAAAGCAGATACATCACAATGCTTGATGTCAACAGGAGGTAAACGATTGAGGTCCACGGCGTAGTACACAGGAAGTGTGATGGATGGATTGAGACATACCTTGATAATGTCTTCCATAGTTATTCTCATCTTGGAATCACCCTGTCTTTTCTTTAAACGCTGCGAGGAATGTTTCTCGATTAGATTCCGAGCCAACATTATTTCATTTTCCTTATAGAAGGAAGAACAAACAGTAACCAGGTGGTCAAAAGATAAGATATTACACTTATCCATCACGAAGCATAGGAGCTCATTACGAACAGGAGTGAGGGAAATAGCATCACCCACTCTCATATCTCCAGCCTTCATCGTTATAATCGGTTGATCACCAGGCTCCGCTGTTAGTAAATCATTGGATATCACAGTGGAAGACTGTGTTATTCCGTCGTTAGTTGAAGCAATAGTTGGAAATTGGAAATGATTCCTTCCTCGAAACCGCTAGTAAATACTAACAGTCCAAAATGTTTCTCTTCGACGTTAGGCCTGGCACCCATGACAAGGTGAAGGATTTGGATATTATATTCTGCTCTCACCATGGGTGTTCATATCATATCTACACAGTTATTAGCAAGGCTAAAACGAACAAGTTTTGAATTCCAACAACATTTCTATGCGACAATGCATGTATAATGGTATTTTGCTTCTAGGGCCTATTGTATCGTATTTTGTTGCATATACATCGGAGTTTCGGCATCTGAAAACGGACATTATTTGGTGTTTTATAAAATGTTGAATAAACTAATTGATATAGAACTAGAGAGTTTCCAAACAACTTTAAACTCCAACAGATACGAAAGGACAAGAAGCTTCAAGTATTTGGACATTAAGGATTTTGGAAGATTTGGGTCGGAGTTAAATTTAGAATTGCACAGGCAAAAATGAGACTTTCAACAGGGGAAAAAAACTCATAACGGTAGAATGGGAAAAACAAAAAGAAGATGATTTTGAAAACATTGGTGTGGTCGACACGTCTGTAAGGAATTGAAGCATGGACATTAAGGAGAGAGAACATCGAGAAAGCAATAGGATTGAAAATATGTTTACGGACAAAGTTGAAGCAGATTAGTTGGACGCGTAAATTTGCAGATGTAAAGTTTTAGAGAGATTCCTTACAGATAGACATTTAGTAAATGTGATTTGAAATAGAAATAAATAGTGGATACGACATATTGTTGGGAGATGTTTGCCGAGTGATGTAATAGAAGGACGAAAGCACGGGAATACAGTTAAGAGTAAAACAGAGTCGTGAAACATTTAATCAAATGGAAAGTTAATAATAAAATTGGTTGGAAGAATTTTATGCCATGGAGCTGTCTTTAGGCAGGTTACTAGAATATGAAATTATATTTACTAAACTATTTTTTATATTTAATTATGTGTCTTTTGCAGGTAGCATTCAAAAAAGAGGCTGATGTTGAAAATATTACTGAATTACTAAACGCCATAACTGTTAGAAATCAATTGCCGCCATTGTCAAGTATTCTCCCCCCTGACGCACAGGTAAGAAGTCTCTAATTACTGTTAGAATTTAAATTAATTGAGATATATTTGTTATGGATACTATTTTGCGTCAAATAATCAACAGTTAGTAAGATACGAAATCACAAATATATTTCATTTCATTCTCCATATGAAATCCTTCTTTCATGATGTAAAACAACTGCATTACTGATATTAGTTTTTCATATTCTTCTACATTTCTGTGCTTGATAAAGTTAACGCTAATGTTAAATGATGTCAGTGACGGACGAGCCCAGGAATTAAACCCAATCACATCGACTAGCTCCAGCCGGTGTAGATGAGATCTCGCATGCAAATACTAGGCCATAGATGATTGTTCACGACACCCTATCTTGTGGACCACCTATTTACCAATCACGTAGCGTATAATCGTCTTACATTTTAAAATCAAAACAAGAAATTAAAAAGTGAAAATAATGAAATCATAAAGAGTTAATTAAAAAAGCAGTGTTAAGCTGAGATACATAAACCAATTAATACGAAATTATTTTGAAATTTGTATATTTAGTAAATATATTTTTAAAATTAGCACACACGATAAATTACTTATTATGAACAATTCTATAAAAAGTGTTATATTTTCAAGAAAATTTGGTGGCACGTTGATGTTGCAAATTGTTCGTGGAATATTATTTTTAAAGGTGAAAATGAAATTCTGAAGAATATCGCTCGCTTTACATTTTATAAATAAAATCAATTTTAGTATATCGAACTTTATAGTCATTAGCTGGACTAAATAGTACAGCTTAAGTGCGTTATTATATGCATGTAAATAATGATTGTATATACGAAGCATTAAATGTGAAATGTAATTTAATGAACGTAAATACTGTCACTATTCCCGTATTGTCCGGGTTGCTTGAAGAATAGACCAACCGGTGACTGCACTTGTCGTAGAAGGCGACTAAAGCACTGATATCCAAACCAATGCCAGAAAGGGCATTTGGTTATTGAGTGCCTAGGCTCAAGAATTTGCTACAAGATTTTCAAAACGAATAGAAGACAGTGTAGGGGATTGACTGATGATATGAGATCAAGAGGATTGGAGAAGATCAACTTGTATTCCGACCCTACTCAAACTGAGATTAGAGGTAAGATGATTATGAAATACGGATACTACTACAACGTTTCGAAATTGACAAAAATAAATTATAACTAAATAACTGCCTACTTTATAATGGATTAGAACTTGTTTTTCTCTTTTTTGTATTTCAGCCAGACTACACGTCTCTGTATATCTATGACTCAGTCTACCTGTACGCCTTAATCGCAGATAGACTTATATCAGACGGGGCTGATTTTAGAAATGGAACTTTGATGTTTGAAAAATCACATGATGTCAATTTCATCGGTACGTAGCTGATATACACTTCTTAGTTTCTTATGCAATATAATATATAAATGTTAAAATAAAAATATAAGTAGACCTAACTGAAAATATAGCGTTGCGATGTACATTTCGTATAACCCTTACTAAAATAAAACTATAAAGAAAATTGTAAATAAATAGAATAAAGCAAAATGTAATAGTAGTAAAGTATAAAATAATAATAATTATAATGAAGTGGATTAGTACCGCGATCAGTCCTTAGGGTACAAAGATGGTCCGGTTGATATTGAAACCATGGGCCCCATGAATCCCGATGGAGTTGACTTCATTATTGACATAGGAAGGTTAACTGCGGAGCGAACCGGCGATAAGCGAGAGATCTATTTTCTTTGGTAAAGGCTTTCCATAACTTTGCAAAGATTGAATGCAGTCTGCTTCAGCAATTCTTTTAAGTAGCTAGATTGCCTCGAGTAGCCGGGCGGCGATTCAGCACGTACTGCTGGAATAGTTTTTACTAAACCTCGGGTTCTTTTCACCCCGGGTACATGTATTAAAATTAAAATTCTATTTTAATAAATAATAATATAGTAAGACATTTTTAAGACAACTTCTGAGAGTGTAGAGGAATTATTCTAACTGATTCACGTTTAACTTTTAATTAAATAGAGTCTCTTTTTATCTAATTCTTATCCCAAGGCCCAGGGCATTAAAAAATATATGACTATAATATCACTCTGACGGACACTTCCTCAGCAGCAGTAATTTCAGCCTTTCGTGCGCTGCTGAGAGATAAGCTGTTGAGCCCGCTGCCAATAGGAAGTCACTTAAATATGCGGTAGTCTCTAGCAGCTACATCTTCCTGCCAATTGCTTTTGAGACCTTTGGCCCCATCAACTCTGCCGCGTCTGACTTCATAAACGAATTAGACAGGATAACCTGCACTATTACAGGCGACCAACGTGAAAAAGCCTTTCTGTAGCAGCGCCTGTCCATTACACTCTAGCGCCTTAATGCTGTCTGTGTCCTTGGGGCAATGGCAAATGCGGCTTCCCAGAGTGTAGATAAATTATTTTTTACATTTGGTTTCAATATTTTAGCTCATTTTGAGCCTATAGTTCCATACAGCCAGGGTACAAATTATAATAATTCTGCCTTTTTGCGTCCGGGTTGCTAAAGAATAGCCCACCTTGGACTGCATTTATGGTAAAAAACTGACAAAGCACAAAGATCCCAACATAGTCAGAAAGGGAATTCGGTTGATGAGCGGCTAGGCCCCAGGTATTCCTTTAAAATTGTCTAAAACAAATAAAAATTGATTTAAAAAGGGAATGGAGAATGTCCATTCGTATCCTGAGTCGAGTTAAACTGGGATTCAATGGAAGATTATGGTGACGACTAGTGTAAATGCAACTTCAAGCTCATTACGGTAAATTCAAAATTTATGATTTCGAAAAGTAGACTCTTTGGTCTACAATGATTCAGTCAAGTAGCGAAATAACTGATAGACCCATCACTTTTAACAGAAGGTTAGCGAGCATACCGCCTAAACTTCGTATAAATTTGTAGTTGTCGCAATTAAACAAGCTTGAAGGAGAACAACTTTCCAATAAATAGTCCTGTTTCGTACCGTCCTATTTAGCTTGTGCCTCCTCGATCCACGGTTTAGATATCAGATTTTCCCTAATGATAATTCCTTACATAAATATATCCAAAAGATGTCAGTAATATCCGAATCCCTCTTTCTCTCTCTTAGTGCACTCCTATTTGCAGGTCCATGGCGTATCGCTTCTCTATATATTTCTGCCCTCTGCCTATCTCTTCAAATCACATAGGACTTAATTATCAAATCATTCAAAATCCCAAGTCATTCTTCCCTCATTTGCCACTTTCAGCAAACCATTTCATATCAGTATATGACCCATCTATATCTTCCTTCTTTCCCTTATTACATCTATCAATTATTTGAATTATCTGTTTATGCCAACCTTATTTAGCGTTTCTTCGTTCGTAATTTTGTCAGTCCATTTGATCTTCTACAAAATACATATCAGAATATCTCTTCTGTTTCAAAACTTTTAGAAACCTTATAGATGTTCGTTTGTTGTTTGGATAAAATGCGGAATTAAAATAGTAAAGGGTTCTCGAAGCACCTCGATATGACGCTTCATTTCTTGACTTATTGCTTAACATCAAATTACGTAACATAACATAACGGCGCACTGGGTCAGGAAGCACAGATGGTTGTTTAAGGCCCATTTCCTCCTTCCTCTCCATGGTTTTAAGTAATATTTGTCTTTTTACGTCGCTCTAGTTTAATCTAGTTTGATCCAGTCTCGATCAAATATTGCAGGTTATTGGCAAAAAATATAAACAACATAACACTAAGTAAAAAATTGTGTAAAGCCTTAGTAAAGGAAATAATGCTATATGTGAAATATGCATGTAGTACGACTTATAAGTAGCATATTGAACTAGTTGAACTAAATTTTTTTATATAACTTCGTTATAATAATATTTTATATTAATTTTTTCCCTGCATAATTCTTTAAGGAAGTTCAAGTTATATTACCTTTTCCGGTTACTAGAAAAAGCAGTTCCCATCATCTTGATGTCAAGATAACCGGATAGGTAAGAGAGCTTTATAAACGTGACTGATTGGCTCTTTATTTATAGATTTTTAGTATTTGATTAGAAACTGTAATTAAAATTTGTTTTTCAAAAACTATCTAACTATAAATTTGCTAATTATATATAATTAGTCATTCGCGTAATTGTAGCCCAATTATAGCGTATTTTTTAAAACTTCACTTTGATTAAACTGGGTTTTGCTTATTGCATATGCGTGGAACAATATTAAACTGCATGTTGAGTCCGGAACATTGAAGAGTGTACTATCCGTAAACTGCACACGTGCAATATACGACCGAACAGGAATTGAGGAAGTCAAAAGGAAACCCATTCAGAAGCCAGCGTTGTTTATAGGTAATTGTCTACAGTATTGTCAGAATAAAGCATAGCATTTTTTGTGAAGGGCTTACTCGTTAATCGAAGGAGAGCTACTTAGGAGCGTCAAAGCAGTATGCTCAAGAATATGTTCATTGGACTTGTCAATTGCAGAACGAACGCTAGAGAGACGAGTCAGACAGGGAAATAGAGAGAGATAGAGAAATAAAGAGATAGAGAGAGAGAGATAATTATGCTGATTTCAATTGAACGCATTCAACACACGCATAGATTCATAATTTGCCGTCAAAGTGACTATACGTAACCTATCTAGTTGACCACCCATCAGATATAGAAGCACATAGCAAAATATATAACACCTAAACGAGGAGAAAGAACATACTACCAAAAAGAAGAAAAAATGATATAAACTCAGTTTAAACCTGATAATTTGATATTGATTCAGTAATAAGAGATTAACATTTCAACATAAAATCTTTACTTAAATAATGAGAAATAATTGTAAGCAGGTAAATTAGTATTCGACTATCTATGATTGTCTTGATCATGTTCAAAAGTAGTACTACAATTAACAAAAATACATTAGGGGGAGGTGAATATTTTCTCAATAGATATTACTCTAGAAATGACCATTGATCACTGATCGGTCTTGAACTTACTAAACAATAATTTCAATATTTATTCATAACTGGCACGGGGAATACTTGGATCAAGAAGCAGGTTTCTCCAGATGGAGGGCCCTTCCATTCCACTTAGGTTGGGCTGAAACCTGCGATCATCCTTACAGGGGTGAATCGAGTGCAAAAATTTTGTTAGTAATTGTTTAATAGTTATGTAATTAGTAATAGTTTTGTTGTTAATTGCCATGGGGATAGTATTGCGAAAACGTATCCATTCCATTCGTATTTCAATCCGCTCAAAACATCACGAAAATTAGATGTAAGGAAGAAATAACTAATATTATCAAACGCATGTAATTAACATTTGAAAGCCTAGTACTATAGTGATGGTATTGCCGCAGAGTAATGATAGTAACTCTGAGGCTGGAATAGTCTAGGCTCTGCTCGCACAATAACCACGAAAAACTGGACCCATTTAAATCTATTTCTTTATAAAGGTCGTACTGGAGAGACTGATATAAATCAAAATGGAGATCGAGTTGAGACGATGACAGTCTGGGGATTTGGACCTGATGTGGAAGAATTTGTTCCTTACATCGACGTCAACGTTGAGACGGGAGAGGTTGTGCATTTTATATTGTATTCTATTAATATTCTATTAATTATTGGGCCTATGTATTTTGCTTTATATTATTATGTTTCCTAATGTTGTTCCCGTGCGCGTAGGAGGCGACTAACCGCGTGTACGTAAGAGGTTTTGCATAAACGTTATATGTTTTTAAAAGTGAATTGTTTTTCAATGGGTTGCTTTATTTATTTTCCGTAACTTTTAAAAGATATATTTATTTGCTGCCATTGACCGATATACATACATATATATATATATATATATATATATATATATATATATATATATATATATATATATATATATAGACAGGGGAAAAAATAATCCCCTAGCGAGATCTCAATAACTTTATGAGAACTCAAAATATCTCTACGAAATTTACGGAGCTTCCAGGGGGAGGAATTTCTGCGTATATCCTGCAAATTTGATGAAAATCTGTTGAGCAGGAAAAATATTACAGCGTTTCTACGAAAAAAGTGAAAAATCAGTTTTAATAAGGCTTTCTTTACTAAAAGTCTTAATAACTTGGACAAAACTCAAAATAGTTTTACAAAATTTTCGGAACTTCCAGAGGAGGAATTTCTACACATATCCTTCAGATTTGGTGAAAATATATTCAGAAGTAACAAAAAAAAAGCGTTTCGTCGAAAAAAATGTTAAAATCAATTTTAACAAGGCTTATTTAAACAAAAGTACCGGACATTTTCTTCAAAAATTTAGATATGATTTTAACGTAAGAACGAATTTTAAACATCGTTTATTTGAGTAGCTAACAAGGTAGTGCAGGCTTAAACTCCACCACTTACGTAAACGAGAACCTTAAAAGGGTCGTTATTTCTTTAAAGGGACCGACTGACATTTCGAAAAGTCTTGCTAAAATTGATTTTAGCACTTATCATAGAAATACTGAAATTTCGAAACTAATGACAATATTTTCATCAAAATTGCAATATATACGCAGAAATTCCTCCCATAGAAGCTACCAAAATTTCGTAGAGATATTTTAAGTCTTCTTAAAGTTATTGAGTATTATTCTAGGGTATTATATTTTTTTGCCCCAGTCTGTATATATATATATATATATATATATATATATATATATATATATATATGTATATATATATATATGTACGTATATATATATATCTATATATATATATGTATATATATATATAGATATATATATATATATATATATATATATCTTAGTGCACTGCCTACTGGCAGGTCCATGGTACATAACGCCTCCACTCTTCTCTGTCTTCCGCCTTCCTCTTCATTTCCACATATGAGTGAGTCTTTAAATCATCTAATATACCTAATATCGGCCTGCCTCGGCCTCTTATTCCTTTCATTCTACCTTCTATGACCTCTTTTAATAGACCTTACCCCCTTAGAATGTGTCCTATCCATCTCTTCTGCCTATTTCTTAATACATTTATCAACTGTCTATCTGTGCCAACTCTCTCCAGGACTTCCTCATTTGTAACCTTTTGAGTTCAGCTAATCCTCTCCATTCTTCTCCAAATCCACATTTCCAATGCCTCCAGTTTCCTAATATCTTCCTTTCTTAAGGTCCATGTTTCACATCCATACAATAGCGTGTCCAAACCAAAGTTTTCACTATCTTTATATTTGTGTCTTTCTTTATACTTTTTGTCATTAGTTATTTTCTACTACCAAAGGCCGCTTTTGCTTGTGCAATCCTACTGCATATTTCTGTCTCACACTTCCCATCATCGGTTATAGTTTGACCGAAATATTTGAAACTCCTTACCTGTTCCTATTTCGTACCATTTATTGTGATACTAACTTCACTTTTATTATTGGGCACTCTCATAACCTTGGTCTTTTTTATATTAAACTTCATGCCATATCTTAGGGCCGCATCATTCAGCCTATCCATTATCTTCTGCAATCCAATCTCGCTGCCCGCTAACATTCCTTGCTCATCTGCAAATCGTACATCTTGTAACAAACACCATCCTACTTTTATTCCTTCTTCCAAGTCTTCCATGGCTTCCTCCATCATTGCCTCAACGTACATGTTAAACAGCAGCTGCGAAATACTACAACCTTGTCTTACTCCACGGCCTATTTCACCTTCTTCTGAGTATTCTTGTTAGATTTTGATTACTGCTCTTTGATTCAAGTGCAAGTTCAAAATTAGTCTTCTATCTCTACAGTCGATTTCTATTCTTTTTAAGATATTCATCACGTTATCCAATCAATCCTGTCCAAGGCCTTCTCGAAGTCTACAAAGCATACAAAAACGTCATTACCATATTCTAAGCTTCTTTCGCAAAGAACAAACATTACTCCTATTGCTTCTCTTGTGACGCACCCTTTCCTAAAACCAAATTTTGTCTTGCCCAGTATCATCTCGGCTTTCGACTGAATGCGATTATTTACTATCCTTAATAAGATCTTCGATGCATGAGGTATTAAGCTGATTGATCTGTAATCCGATCACTCCACAGCATTGCCTTTTTTGGGTATTGGAATCATCACTGACTTGGTAAAGTCGTCTGGGCAAATAATCGTACTGTACACTTCCATACATACTTCCATGAACTTTTTGAGTGCTTCTCCTTCCAACGTTTTCCAGAATTCTGCTGGGATTTCATCTATTCCGGCTGCCTTTGCCTTCTTCATACTGTTAATTGCAGAATAAATTTCCTTCTTCATTAAATCGGGGCCCCTTTTATCGTCTTCTATGATATTCTCTTATTCTATTTTAAAATCCTCTTGAACTGAGTTTCCAGCCTTATCATGCAATTCCTCTGCATATTCTCTCCATCTTTCTTTTACTTCTTCCAGCTCTGTCTTCAATTCCCCATCTTTACCCATTATACTAATGTTCTTTGCATCTCCTTTCTTCTACTTATCGGTTCTTGTTATTATCCTGACTTCCTGGTATAATAGATCCGACCTCCCTCTTGTATCATATTCTGCTAAATCATCACACTTTTCACTCCACCAATGATCTTTTGCTTTGTCTGTAATTCTTCTAAAGTTTAATCTAAATATTATTATTATAATATATATATATATATATATATATATATATATATATATTTTAATAAGTATTTATATAAGTATATATAAGTATTTATATAAGTATTTATATTTTTTATAAGTATTTTATTCAGCTGAAGCCCTACTTTTGCCATTGCTAGGTTGTGGTCTGAATTAATATGGTCTCCTGGATAAGCCCTAGAATTCTTCACACTGTTCCTGTACCGTTGCTTTATCAGAATATAACCTATCTGGTATCTTCCCTCTTTCCGGTGCTTCCTGGTTTCTTCAGTGTGTAACGCCTTCTCTTCTCATGTTTGAACCAATTGCTGGACACCACTAATCTCATTCTATTGCAAAAGTCCACCAATTTCTGTCCTCTCTCATTTCTTTTTCCTAGACTATATTCCCCAACTTAATTTCCATCTCTCTCTTCACCCATCACCGCGTTCCAATCCCCCATAACTATCACTTGATCTGTGGCTTTTTCTCCTTTAATCATTCCTTCTATTTCTTCGTACATCGCTTCAATTTCCTCATCATCTGAGGCTGATGTAGGCATGTAGATTTGGATAAACGCCAAATCTACTGGATCTGCTTTGATCCGCACTAACACCAGTCTGTCACTTCACTGAAAAGTCTTTGTTACTCGTTCACTTAAAATTCTATCCAATATTATTGGCCCACCCTTCTCCCTTTTATCTCCTCCGGAGTATATAACCCTGTACCCATCACTTAGAAAATCTCCAGTTCCCAACCACCTTACTTCACTCATCCCTAGGACATTTATTTTCCCTTTCTCCATTTCCCTCTTTACATTTTCTACTTTCGCCTTTCACTCATAGTTCTCACATTCCATGTGCCCACACTTATCCTTTTAGGGCGCATGGAATGTCGTCCTGATGTATCTGTGGGGCACCCAAGGTGCCGTCTGACCGTGAGATTCTTACAACCCCCTCCCCATTTAAGGGGTGCACGGGACTGGGGGCGCTCATATTTTTCGTGATATGCCATTATTTTCTTGGGGGATGTGCTTTTTGACGAGGTGGACCCCCTATGCCTTCCTCAGCTTTGACTGACATTTACCGGGCACGGAGCGTCAATCCATGAGAAAACTATCTTGTTTACATGTATGTATATATATATATATATATATATATATATATATATATATATACACTGTGAGTAAAAAACATGTGTGCAGTCTCTCGTCCATAACTTTGGTATTAGTGGACCGATTTTTTAACTTCTTGCATGGGTATAATCAGGATAACATTTGCTATAAAATAACGTTGAGTGACTCTGTTAATTATTATTTTTGCGTTGAAGCAGTGCTTGAAAATATGCGCGACTGAAAATATTCAGTCGCGCATATTTTAAGTAAATCAATCGCTACTTAATGTTTACAAATCGGTGGCTTAACAAAAAAAAGAAACAAGCAGTATTATTCAGGAAATTGTCCACTGTCAAAGCTTAATTATGCTCAAAATGTCCTCCTTTAGCTCGAATACAAGCTCAGAGACGCTTGCGAAACTCATCTATTGCTTTTCAATGACAGATTGCTTCATGTCTTGCCAAACGTCCACCAGGCGTTGCTTAACTCGTCCACGTTATTTATTTTCTTCTTGTCGGCGCAATTTCTTTAATAAATAATCTGGCCCTCCCGGCATCCAGTTTTTTGTTGGAAATTCGGCAATCAGCCAATGAAAGCCACAACCCTTTAAGAGGTAAAAGTTTTTGTGAGCTCATAATCTACTTTAGCAAAGACCATTTTAAAATTTCAACGAAGACAGACTATGTTTGTAAAATCGTCTGTTATTTTTTAAAATATACCGTAATTGTCACAAAAGCTAGATTTAAGATTGATACTTGTCTTCTTTATAATTCTGAAACAATTTTCAAAATCGGTTCACAAATGTCAAAGTTGTGGACGAAATACTGCGCACATGTTGTTTTATGACTCACATTGTACATATGCATATATGTCTATATATATATATATATATATATATATATATATATATATATATATATATATATATATATATATATATATACACACACACATCTATATAAATAATAAACGCGCACTATAGTGAATTGATCAACTATGTTGATATCTATCACTTTTAATACCACATGTTTAAACCGTTACGTAATTTAGACAATTTTCCGTATAATCAGTCCAGTGAATGTCCGAGATTTTATTCTCAGATCAGCGCGGCTGGGATTTGAACCCACGAGAGTTTAATTCACCTCAGGATTTGTCTTATAACACTTCATGACGTTACTCCAATGCTATTAAGACATTCTATTAGTGCAAATATATATAAATATATATATATGTGTATATATATATAATATATATATATATATATATATATATATATATATATATATATCTGTTTGACATACTTGAGATTAGTTAAATTTTAAATTATGCGGCGAAAGTAGAATAATTAATGTGTTTTACAAAGATAATAAATAGATTATGAAAATACGAAGCAAGGGCTACAACATTTAAATTCTAATAGGTTAACATTTTTAATTCACTGCAAATTATACTCCAATGATATGATGATGCAAAATATGAATGTTGGTGGAAGTTTTGTCTTGCAAACAGAGCGCCGGATTTAAAAAAATAATGTCAGTTTTTCATGTTATGGATTTAATTACATTAATAACCGATCTTAGAATTAGCCTCTGTTACGGGATTCGATCATACAGCAGCACAATGAGAAAACTATAAATAGAGAGAGAGAGAGAGAGAGAGAGAGTGAAAGAGAAAGAAAGGGAAATAGAAAGAAATAGTTATTTCCAATCAGCATGGTTTAGTCGACAAGGAGAAATATTTATGAGTGTCATTGCAATGAATCCTGTGATTATTTAAGTATATTGTGGAAGAAAAATATAATTATTAAGGTAGTAGGTGTAATTAAAGTGTATTCTATGATGAATATTTTCTCAGGTGATAGAAGTACGAAATAATATGGAATGGGGAGGTGGTAAAAGAACTCCTCCTCTTGATTTTCCTAAATGCGGGTTTTTCGGAGAACTCTGCCCTAATCATGGTAATTACGTTGAGTCTTCAGAGTGTTTAGCGAAATTTTAACATCTGGTTTTTTCCAGGTTGAGGCAAAACTCAACTTTATCCCTAAGACTAATTGTGAATGGACCTATTTAATTTTTGCTAGTTCATTCAAATAAAACTCTAATTAATTGAATGTTCTGGGAAACAAAAATATATTAGCGTTGGCATGTCGTTTAATTGTCCTATTGGGAATAAGTTGGTGCATGGTTCTAAGCCAGTTCTCGCGTAGTCACTGACCTGCCTTCTACATAACAGATTGCTGTTAAAACTGCAACTTTCAGTATATTCCGAACTTTCTTGAAAACAAATACATGTACAAATATATTTTGCAGTACTTTATGCGATTGATTGTCCCTGTTGCAGGATCAAATCGGAGAAATCAATTAGTAGTTTGTTTTCAGCCATATAGATATCCATATCCCCGTGTTTTGTCCGGGTTGTTTGAAGAATTGACCAACCGGTGACTGCACGTGTCGTAGAAGGCTACTAAAGCACTAAGATACACACCAACGTCATTCGGTTGGTGAGCGCCTAGGCTCCAGAAATTGCTACAAAAATGTAAACGAATGGAAAAGTCTCAAATAGGGGATTGACTGATGGATGATATTATGTAGGACAGAGAGGATTACATACAGTCTATTCGTATCCCGGCCTTAGTTAAACTAGGATTCAAGGGATGATGATGATGATGATATAAATCATCCATATAATACAATTGCTCAGTTTAAAATTACAGAGTTTTGTATGTAACATTTTCTAAGTCCATTCATAACCGTATTGACTTTTTCCAATACCACATAATTAAACTACTGCTAAAAACGCCAAGTATTAGATCACATTGCTCGAGCCCGATACTATTAAATCTGATCGACGCCTTCTGGAATCGTTCTGAGAAGAGCTGAGTGTATTTAATTAGAGCAGATAAATTAGAAAGCATAGGCCTACATTAAATTTTATTGAAACTACATAAACTCTGACCTACTTTGCAAAATATTGCGAAAGAATTATATACATTATTGCCATCCGGAATTTTCTCTGATCGCAAACGATGTACATTCTCTTTTAACTCTTTGATTATAATTAGTTTATGTAGTTATAACTATCATTTTTCCTGTATTAATTACACTGTTCACAACATTGCGGAAGTTACGATAAGTTGTCGCATGCTACCATATAGCTTCAGATTAAGGTTTATAGTCTTGAAAAAGTAGCATGCAAATATGTCATGCTGAATATTTATTTGTTTTCAGATAATCTGATAACCACTGTGGTTACAACACTGGCTGTGGCCTTTCTACTCGTTTTGGTAGGGGTCGTAATTTTGACAATCAGGTGAGTAAGTAGTAAGATTTAGGGGGCGCTCTAATTGTTTAAACTAAATTAACCCAATTAATGATTTGTGATTTAAGTTTATTTAAATGTGGGTTAGTTACCTCGATGAAAAATAAGATCCAAACCAACGTTAGAAACAGCATTCGGTGTGTACCCGCCTAGGCTCCTGAAATTGCTAAAAATCAACTAATGGAATGATATGAGTAAATTGTAATTGGAGTGGGACAGAGCGGATTGCTTAAGGTCTATTTGTATCCCGACTCTAGTTAAATTGGGATTTAAGGGAAGATTATGATGATCTTAGAAATTGACCTTGACAAGGATATAGGCAGAAGCTTCGTCTGGACGAAGTGGATGACACCTTGAAAGGGTATAAACTGGAACAAAGGCATACCTTTGATAATATATTGAGCTCTGGTTGGATAGGCTTTGTAGATAATTGACGAGAGTTTACAAATAATTCTTTGATGAATTGGATTCCAGAGTAGTTCACTAAAAATTGAAGTGAAAATACTGTATGTGATAGGTACTGCAGCGTTCTGTATTTTCTGTAATTTATTCACCTGATCTGAAAGGTGACCTACAGGGTGTAATGAATGAGCAATTTTGTTTAGTTCGTATGCTTACACACTCGACAAAGGCATGTGCAATATAGTTTAGTTGCTTAGTTAATGTCTTTGTAGTTTTCGTTATTTTCTTATTCCACTCCATGGTTATTAGTAATCGGTGCCCTTGATGGCGCACAGACTGAAACCAGCGCGGGGTTGCGAATAATCTTCCAAAACTAGAGATCTTTCTTTCAAAACGTTTAACAAGATATCTTACAAGATGGTCACCCATCAATGTGCTAACCGAGTACGATGTAGCTTAACTTCGCTTATTTACGCGAAAAAAACAATTGCATTAAATCCGGCCACATATGTACATGTATATATTTTAAAATTTAGAATGCATTTGTCAACAATATGCATTGACTTAAATATTCAGTATTAATATTAGCCTATATATTTGGCATGCTATATTTTAACTTGGTTTTGAAACTTTTTTACCTGAAGAGTTTCAAATACTTTTGTTTAAAGTTCATTAACAATTTCTATATTCTAATTTCAAGCAAACATCATTTACTTTACGCTTATAGGTCCAGGAGAATGGAAATGAAAATCCAGCAAATGATTTGGAAGATAAGCTATGAAGAACTTGACGTAACTGGGAATTTTGCTATAAGCACTGCGGTATAATATTAATTTGTACCCATTTTTCCTACACTGTTCTAACAATTGTTGATATATACATGTAAGTATTTTATATGACTTTAATAATAGGTTCACGCATTTTAATCGTACACAATCTTTCCTAGCCAATACAAAATATATGACTGCGTTTAATATGCTCCTTATATACTTGATATTATCAATCAGTGACGAGATGAGCAAATAAACGACAAATATTTACATCATATGTATATAACATTAGATATATATTATAAATATAGCACATATAATATATATATATATATATATATATATATATATATATATATGACATATTTGGGTAAACAGGATTGCTTTCTCAGGGATTGACGCCCCCTGTCCGGTAAATGTCAGTCAAAGCTGTGGAAGGCATAGGGGGCCCACCTCATCCAAAAACCACATCCCCCAAGAAAATAATGGTATATCACGACAAAAATGAGCACCCCCAGTCCCGTGCACCCCTTAAATGGGGAGGCGGTGGTAAGAATCTCACAGCCAGACGGCACCTTGGGTGCTCCACAGATATACCAGGAGGACATTCCATGTGCCCTAAAAGGATAAGTGTGGGCACATGGAATGTGAGAACTATGAGTGAAAGAGGAAAGTTAGAAAATGTAAAGAGGGAAATAGAGAAAGGGAAAATAAACGTCATAGGGATGAGTGAAGTAAGGTGGTTGGGAACTGGAGATTTTCTAAGTGATGGGTACAGGGTTATATACTCCGGAGGAGATAAAAGGGAGAAGGGTGGGCCAATAATATTGGATAGAATTTTAAGTGAACGAGTAAGATAGATTCTTCAGTGCAGTGACAGACTGATGTTAGTGCGGATCAAAGCAGATCCAGTAGATTTGGTGTTTATCTAAATCTACATGCCTACATCAGCCTCAGAGGATAAGGATTTGAAGCGATGTACGAAGAAATAGAAGGAATTATTAAAGGAGAAAAAGCCACAGATCAAGTGATAGTTACGGGGGATTGTAACGCGGTGGTGGGTGAAGGGAGAGATGGAAATGAAGTTGGGGAATATGGTCTAGGAAAAAGAAATGAGAGAGGACAGAAATTGGTGGACTTTTGCAATGGAATGAGATTAGTGGTGTCCAACACTTGGTTCAAACATTAGAAGAGAAGGCGTTACACATGGAAGAAACCAGGAAGCACCGGAACGAGGGAAGATACCAGATAGGTTATATTCTGATAAAGCAACGGTACAGGAACAGTGTGAAGAATTCAAGGGCTTATCCAGGAGACCATATTAATTCAGACCACAATCTAGTAATAGCAAAAGTAGGGTTTCAGCTGAAGAAAATACTTAAGAAGAAAAGCAATAAGAGATGGAATTTGAACGGATTGAACGAGAAAAGAAGTCAGTTTCAGGAAGCAGTGGAAAGAAAAGTTAAGGAAATGAAGGACTACGAAAGAACAGGGGTAAATGAAAGATGGTGTCAGCTAAAAGAAGCTATTAAAATAGGTGCAAAAGAAGTTTATGGCTTTCTTAAAGCAAATACAGCTAAAAAATATTGGATCACAAGCGAGATGCTAGACAAAATGGATGAAAGGAGGAAATGGAAAAGTATTTACGCCAGTCATGGCCGAAGGAAATATAGAAGCTTAAACAGTAAACTTAGAAGAATCACTGACAAAGTAAAAGATCATTGGTGGAGTGAAAAGTGTGATGATTTAGCAGAATATGATAGAAGAGGAAGGTCGGATCTATTGTACCAGTAAGTCAGGATATTAACAAGAACCGATAAGAAAAAGAAAGGAGATGCAAAGAACATTAGTATAATGGGTAAAGATGGGGAATTGAAGACAGAGCTGGAAGAAGTAAAAGAAAGATGGAGAGAATATGTAGAGGAATTGTATGAAGGCTACTCCTGTTTGATTTTAGGAAAGGATGCGTCACAAGGGAAGCAATAGGAGTAAGGCTGGGAAACCAGTTCAAGAGGATTTTAAAATAGAAGAAGAGAATATCATAGAAGACGATAAAAGGTGCCCCGATTTAATGAAGGAGGAAATTTATTCTGCAATTAACAGTATGAAGAAGGGATAGGCAGCCGGAATAGATGAAATCCCAGCAGAATTCTTGAAAATGTTGGAAGGAGAAACACTCAAAAAGTTAATGCAAGTATGTGTGGAAGTGTACAGTACCGGTATTTGGCCAGACGACTTTACTAAGTCAGTGATGATTCCAATTCCCAAAAAAGCCAATGCTGTGGAGTGTTCGGATTACAGAACAATCAGCTTAATACCTCATGCATCGAAGATCTTATTAAAGATAATAAATAATCGAATTCAGTCGAAAGCAGAGATGATACTGAGCAAGACACAGAGTTTGATTTTAGGAAAGGATGCGTCACAAGGGAAGCAATAGGAGTAATGCGGGTTCTTTGCGAAAGAAGCTTAGAATATGGTAATGACGTTTTTGTATGCTCTGTAGACTTCGAGAAGGCCCTTGACAGGATTGATTGGATAACGATGATGAATATCTTAAAAAGAACAGGAATTGACTGGAGAGATAGAAGCTACATTTTGAACTTGTACATGAATCAAAGAGCAGTAATCAAAATTCAACAAGAATACTCAGAAGAAGGTGAAATAGGACGTGGAGTAAGACAAGGTTGTAGTATTTCACAGCTGCTGTTTAACATGTACGCTGAGGCAATAATGGAGGAAGCCATGGAAGACTTGGAAGAAGGAGTAAAAGTAGGAGGGAATTTGTTACAAGATGTACGATTTGCAGATGAGCAAGGAATGGTAGCGGGCAGCGAGATTGAATTGCAGAAGATAATGGATAGGCTGAATGATACGGCTTTGAGATATGGCGTGAAGATTAATATAAAAAAGACCAAGGTTTTGAGAGTGTCCAATAATAAAAGTGAAGTTAATATCACAATAAATGGTACAAAACTGGAACAGGCAAGGAGTTTCAAATATTTGGGTCATACTATAGCCGATGATGGGAAATGTGAGACAGAAATATGCAGTAGGATTGCACAAGCAAAAGCGGCCTTTGGTAGTAGAAAGGAACTATTAACAAAAAGTCTAAAGAAAGACACACAGATAAAGATAGTGAAAACTTTGGTTTGGATCATGCTATTGTATGGTTGTGTTGTGTGTGTATATATATATATATATATATATATATATATATATATATATATATATATATATATATATATATATATATACAGTATATATATTTATATATATATATATATATATATATATCAAACGACTATACAGATGCAAGTGCCAATACAATCACACACGGCGCTTCTATGCTACTGGTGAACTTCACAGTACATTTCATTTGTGAAGCCAATAGATATAATGCGTACTTCTATAAGAGATTCCTTAGAAGCAAAGCCATTGTGACGAGATCTACTAGCTATTAAGGGAATTGACCCTGTGAAAATACCCAAAGCAGCTGAATAAGACAGATAGAAACAGAATCTTGCACAGAAGATTTTGCAAAACATTGTCTACTTACGATTTATCAAAAATCTTTAAGTTTCTTTCTATTCTAATGTTCATATAATTAAATGCAAGTGACTATCCAGCTGGTTAACGGATATATCCGTGCACAAAAGCCAAAATATACATGTGCATATGTGTATGTAGACCCGAAATACATGTGTTATATATCTGTCGTGTATATATATAGATAAATATAAATATAAATAAATAAATAAATATATATATATATATATATATATATATATATATATATATATTATGCTTAGGACTAATGTTGCCCATTGAGCCCAGATTCAGATTGAGCCCAATCATTGTGCCCAGAGTATTGATTATATAATACTGTATATATATATATATATATATATATATATATATTTATTTATTTATTTATTTATTTATTTGTACATTTGTAAAACTATTATGCTATTTGCAAATTGATGCCTATTTTGTAAAAGTCCTTTAAATATATTGCAACAATTATAGATTTTGGATTTTTAGGTTAAGAATAAAGTGAGTAAATAAAACCCATTGCACTTAAATCAATTAAAAATAAACAGAATACTAAAGTTGTGAATGTTAATTTTTGATGAACTTTGAAAAAGTAACTAGACATAAATGAAGAAGATTTTGACAAGTATAAGTAATCATAGATTGATTGTACAAAATTAAAAATAATAAGGTTGAATAGATAGACAGCAGAATCATATGAAAAGAAATTCTTTATTATTAACATGCTAAAGGGCTTTGTTAATAATCTGCAGTTTGCAGAATAGTAGAGATAATAAACGGTTCTAAAGAAAGTTTATTATATGAATTTTACTAATAAACAAACACTAATTACTCAAGTGCAATTATCAATTTCATCAAACCTCTAGGATATTGTAAATCACCTAAGTAATTAGCAATTATCAATTCTTGGTGCAGATTTGATTAGAATTCTATGTTAAGCAATTTGTTGTATGTAGGACTATCACGTAGGTCCTACCGTATTAATCAAATTCAAATGTGGAAACTAAAGTAATAATTTCGAATTGTTAACGCTGTGATGGATACTTTACAATTGTTTGTTAGTTAGAAAACGTCTAGTTATTTAAATCCGTGAAACTAAAATTAACAAATTTTACATTGTACTCTGGCAGTTTATTAAATATAGCTATGTTACAAGACAATGTACACTAGTATTTGACAGGGCAGTTACTCTAATTTTGATGTCTTTAATTTTGCTTCAACATAATTCATTCCGCATACCATAAACTTTCAATAACGTCAAAATTCTGTTTGTATTTTACAAAACTTTTCAATAACGTCAAAATGCTTTATGTATTTTTAAATAAGCATTCATAAACTTTTTTATTATTCTATATGATGTATTGGCCAAAGCTGAAAACGGATGAATAAATCCGCAGCATTAATTCAGACCTAATGGAACTTGTTGGTCAAATTATAAATAAAACATGAATGTAACTGTTATTTTTGTCAGATTTTAAAAGGTAGCTCTCGTAATATATTGTCTTCAAAAGTGTCTGAGTCAAGCCCTATAGTAGCTGATGAGCGTCAAACAGGGGAGTTACTGGCCGTGTACAAAGGAGCGACTGTTCTCGTGCATCTGATGACATATTTAACGTCGGTTACTCTGAAGAAATCAGACCTCATACAACTTGTTAACGTGAGTAGAGTTATATTAATGCTGTCATGATGTACGTTCAAAGTTTAGTACTAAATCAGCAATTCTAATTAATTATATAATTATAGTTGTCTAATATTTTCAAATTTAGAACCGAAATTAAAAACGCTTAATATGATTAAGGATGCTTGAGCAGTATTAAATCTTATACATGAAATATAATCAATGATTGTAATTAATTTGGAAATCACTTTATCTTAGTCTATCGTACAACATTTTAAGCAGTTTAATTTAATTATACATGACAAGTAGGCTTATCTACGGTGGACTTCATTTTTAGTATTTGCGATATAAAAGTTTTTATGAAATAAAATATGAAATAAAATTAATAACTCTAAATAATTGGCAAAATAACTTAATCTGGATTTGAGTTTGAATTAAATGTTGTAAGCCAAGCTACCGTTTTGGCGTTCATAATGGACATTCCTTTATTTTCTATGAACATGTGCTGACAATACGACGTCAATAAATATGGATTTTCCGGTTCTAATTATATCAGATATTTTATTCTCTTGATAGTATTTTCAATCGGATTCTAACATGGTTGCCATAAGTTCTACAGTATTAAGTAGCTTTAAAGGCAGTAAACGAATTCAGTTTTCATAATAGCTGACACTGACTGTGTTACGATACATAAAAAGTTGGAAAGCCTCTTCTTCTTGATTACTATCTAGTTTCCAGTTAAATTTCCTTCATTTGCTGTTTATCGTGACACGATAAACACATCAAAAGGTTGAAGGTTGAAAAATATTATTATTAAGTTTAGGATCTAATAATAGAAATATCTTGACAATGTAGCACGCTGACACACAGAAACGCAATAAATAATAATCGTTTGTGTTCATTCAATTGATTTCTGCAGCTAAAGGAGTTAAATCACGACAACGTTCAAGCATTCATAGGAGCCTGTGTTGACACTGGGAAAATATGCTATGTGTTACAGAGATGCAGACGTGGAACATTAAGGGTAAGGTGTTGCCTTCTTCTAAATTTAACTATCTATCTCTATCTCGCTGTCACTCTTCTTACGATTTGTGCTTGATTTAGCGGAAATGGCTCTCCAGCAAGTATTAATCAAGTCTTGTTCAAGCCTATAGTTAAATATTACATTTATCACTTTCCGTTATGCTTTCAAAGATATTAGGATTTCTAGCTTTATATGTATATGTTTTATGTTAAACTGACTGTTCTATAATCCGAACACTCCACATCCTTGGATTTTTTCGGAATTGGGATCATCACTAATTTGGTAAAGTCGTCTTGCCAAATACCTGTATTGTACATGTCCATACGTACATCCATTTCTTATCGAGTGTTTCTCCTTCCAACATTTTAAAGAATTCTGCTGGGATATCATCTATTCCGGCTGCATACCCCTTCTTCATACTTTTAATTGCAGAATAAATTTTCTCCATTATATCTGGGCCCTTTTATCGTTTTAGTATATTTTCTTCTCCTATCTTAAAATCCTCTTAAACTGGATTCCATGCCTTATCTTACAATTCCTCTACATATTCTCTCCATCTTTCTTTTACTTCTTCCATATCAGTCTTCAATTCCCCATATTTACCCATTATAGTAATGTTTTTTGCATCTCCTTTCTTATCGGTTCTTGTCAATATCCTGACTTCCTGGTACAATAGATCTGACGTCCCTCTTTTATCACCTTCTGATAAATCATCGCACTTTTTTCTCCACCAATGAACTTTTGCTTTATCTGTAATTCTTCTAAGTTCATAGTTTAGGCTTCTATATTTCCTTCGGCCATGACTGGTTGCAATACTTTCCTTTCCATTTCCTCCTTTCATCCATTTTTTCTAGCATCTCACTTCTGATCCGAGGTTTTTCAGCCGTATTTGCTTTAAGAAAGCCATGTACTAATATATTAATTATATATAATATATTTTTTCCTGTCTGCTGTTGACGAATATAAAAATTTGTATTAATATTTATCTTCTTCTTCAGTGCACTGCCAAGTGGCAGGTTCAATGTACATATTCATACACAAAGTCTGTTTGCTCGCTCCATAAGAGCACTCCTTAGATCAACATGTTAATCCCTTTACAAAGCCTATGCCTTATCCATACCTTATGTAACCTATAGCTTGGGAAAAATATGGCTTTTGAGGTGGTTTCCCGTTGTCTTCCACAGTTAGGTGGATTAATTACCATTTAATCCTGGTGGAAAATCTTTCATAGTGAGGCGGGTCCCCTCTTGCCATCCTCAGCTCCTGCCTTTAGTCGCCTCTTACGTACACGCGGCAGATTGTTTGCGGTTGCCCTATTCTGCAGTGGTCCAACCACACCCGAGCACAACACGGGGGAAATATGTATTAGTATGAATATACCATTTTATTTCTCTAGTTATGTGTTTTAATGACTTTGTGTCATATTTTGCAGGACATTTTAGATAACGATGATATAAATCTTGATTGGTTCTTCAGAATGGCTCTCATTCAGGATCTCGTTAACGTTAGTAGACCTGTCACTGATGGTGTATTGTTGTTTAAAATATTACCTAAATTGTTACCACAATTTCAATGTCTTAATAGCGTAGGGGTAACGTCATGAAGTTTTAAGTGACTGGTCCTGAGGTGAATTGTACCATCGTGGGTTCGAATCCCAGCCGCGCTGATCAGAGAGTAAAATCTCGGACATTCATTGGACCGGTTGCACGGAAAATGGAATAAATTGCCTAACGGTTTAAACATGTGGTATTAAAAAGTGATATAAACAAAGTTGATCATTTCACTATAATGCGTGTTTACTTTTATATCAAATTTTAGTATCGGTGGAGTTTTACAAATTATCAGTATACCGATTTTAGGAAATACTAATCTTAAATTTCGCGTCACTGGTGTAAGTAGATTTGTAGGATACACGTTCACATATCGGACTAGCGATCAAGAAGACATCGCTGAATCCATTGCACACCTTCAAGGACTCATTAAATCTCTTCGTGATATTTGGACTGTGATTTTAATTCAAAGAACTACCTGTATCATTAACAATTAATATTAATTTAAATACTTAGGCTACAATGATACGTTCTTGGGTGTCCATATTAATAATTGTACTATCCCGAAGGTTCAGAGGGTATCATAGCCATCGGCTTCCTGCTTATAAAGCAAGTATACTAACAACTTTGCTAAGAGCTTAAACACTAACCTTTTTAACTGAACCTTATTTTACTTTGTTACGTTACATTTGTGATCAAATTGTGCTTTTTTATAAATTGGCCATAAGATTAATCTACAGAATATTTACTCCGCTCTTTATAAATCAGCTTTTAAAGTTGTAAACTTAGCAAATTATGTAGTGTTATACATGTAAGTTGTGCTCGGGTGTGGTTGGACCATTGCAGAATAGGGCAACCGCAAACAATCTGCCGCGTGTACGTAAGCGGCGACTAAAGGCGGGAGCTGAGGATGGCAAGAGGGGACCCACCTCACCATGAAATATTTCCCCCAGGATTAAATGGTAATTAATCCACCAAACTGAGGAAGGCAACGGGAAACCACCTCAGAAGCCATATTTTCCCAAGCTATAGGTTACATAAGGTATGGATATGGCACAGACTTTATGAAGGGATTAAATTGTTGATCTAAGTAGTGCTCTTATGGAGCAAGAAAACAGAATTTTAGTATGAATATGTACATTGAACCTGCCACTTGGCAGTGCACAGAAGAAGATACTTGTAAGATATTCAACCCCATCAAACAAACTTTGAATCATTAAAGGGACTGATTTACCTACACAAGTCGCCCATCCACTCACACGGAGATCTGAGCAGTCTGACGTGTAGAGTGGACAACCGATGGTCCCTCAAGATCTCGTGTCCAGTGTTGCCTGCATTTCGATCTGTATCAACGCCTTTGGATGTGAAAGAGAATTACGATGTAGATTTGGAAAATAGTGTGGAAAGGAATCAGCATATCAATCTATTATGGACCGCTCCAGAGCTGCTCCGTATGAGCAGCAGACCGGCTCTAGGGTCTCAGAAGGGAGACGTCTACAGCTTTGCTATCATAGCGCAGGAGATAGCTTACAGAGCTCAACCGTTCTTTCTAGAAGATATGAATAAGGAAAATATTAACGGTATAATTATAGTTCTATTTTGTCGCCGTCCACTAATGCATGTTGTTTTAATGTAAAAGCTTTATAATATGTTAGAATAGACACGTTGATGGAGTTGAAGAAAGTAGTTGATAGGAAGGCTTACATCGTTACATCAGAGAAAACAGACTCTTGACTTAAATTGTGTGCTGGCTCCGTCACTGGTATTGATGGAAAAAGAAACCGTCATTATAATTGAGTCTCGCAGTGCACTGCCTGCTGGCAGGTCCATGATAGATAACTCCTCTACTCTTATTTGTTTTCCGTTTTGCTCTTCATGTCTACATAAGAGTGAAACTTTAAATCATCCAGGAATGCTCATTATTGTTGGTATATGCCATTTATTGGGGGATTCTAATACATTATAGCTCTTTTGTAAAGCCAATGTTAGTGTCAGTTTCATCTCTCGACAGCGATATCAGTGACAGGCGAGCACAGGATTCAAACCCATACATATTGATCCGCTTTCGGATATCTTACCGACAGGTATCTTACCGACATCCAGTGGCGATGTCGATAATATACATGTTTTTTTACAAGCATTAGTAAATATAGGCATTAATTTTGAGAATGTACACCACACTAAATGAAGAAAATTTAGATAGTGCTGCGAGTGCAAATAATTGTTTTTCAACTTGGTTTGTTTCACATATTTATTATATAAACATGAATTTTTGGATAACTTATATAACTATCTGTATACACATTTTTAAAGGTCACAACTTCGATTGCTAATTTAATTCATTATAAGAAATTCATATAACTCACAGAGTTTTTCAATGTTTTAAATCCTGCTTCCGTGGTTTCTAAGCAAGAACTTTAAAGAAAGTACTTCAAGATTGTGAAATTCCCAAGAGATTTCAAACATGATTATTTTACTTATATATCATTTAATCTAATAACCTTGTTATTCACATGTATTTAGTTATTTAACTATTCGCTATTTGTTTGACTAACAACGATTCAATGACATATTTATTAGATATTCTAGCCCAGGTAGTGGTACGAAGAGAAACAGAGGATTCCGTTGTTTATCGCCCAGCATTCCCAATGTTTCTAACAGAAGCACCTGAGTTGATGACGCTGCTACAGCAATGCTGGGCAGAATCACCCCAGGCTCGCCCAACGTTTGCGGAAATCAACCGAAGACTCAAATACATGCATAAAGGAAGGTATAGCAGAAACTCATATATTTAAAATAACGATTAGTCATATAACTGAGTTTAATTGTATTGTTTCTCCAAGTCGTAGCAGTAAGTCACAACTAGAGGAATTACTTCTTTTCTGAATGTAAGAAGACTTTAAACGTAATTGCAATTTTAATATATTTAGTGCACTGAGAAAGAGAGAAATCGAGTGAGAACGAGAGAAAGAGAGATGAGATGAAAATGCTCAGCCTCAACAATGTTTCTTTGTCAAAGCGAAGATTGTTTTAATTCTTAGTTTCTTCAGTATATCCTTGCTATATTTAATGACTTGCAATATTTAAATTTCAATCTCATTTCTGCTGCATATTAGGCTTGCGTTTTGTTAAAGGTAAGCTTTTATTATTGACCTAAGTGATCATTGTGAATATGTTTAAAATTTTTGTTTTCTGTTGTGCACATCCTCTAATTTAGTTTATTCAATTTGTATCAAGTTATATTTGATTCAATTCAAAAAATATTAAAGTAAAACTGACCCGGTGGATCATTGATTTGCCTGATGTTTCCCTATTTGCAGTAGAAATCTGAAATAGTTCTAGAACTTAATTTTTGTATGGTTAATCCAAATATTGTTAAATTGAATGTTGGAATGTTTGATTTGTTCAAGTGTATTGCATGTGCTTTACTAACAAATCTTTTAGGAATGTAGACATAATAGATCACATACTGGAAAAGTTGGAGAAATACGCCAATAATTTGGAAGCTATCGTGGAGCAGAGAACCTCAGAACTTCTGGAAGAAAAAAAGAAAACTGACTTACTGCTACATAGGATGCTACCACCGTAAGTACGAACAGAGTTTCAGAAATTCTAGTTACCTTATTCAAAAATGTAACCAATAGATTGAAGATGTTTAACGTCCTTTCAAGTACCATTAATCTAGGGATCGAGCTTAGATGATGATGTGGGTTTAATATCAAGGTCCCGAGAGGCTTCTCTTCAGGACATTGTGGATTTGCGGTACCAGAGATAAAAAGCTGGTAAAGCTAAGGTTAACGTCAGTTTCCTCACTCGAAAGCGATGTCAGTGACGGGCGAGCCCAGGATTTGAACCCCCATCAACTGATTCGCGGTCGAGTATCTTACCGACTTCGCCACTGGCTCCAGCCAGTGGCGAAGTCGGTAATAGGAATGAAACGCGTCAGATAGGAAGAAACGCGTTCAAATCTGCCGGTCATCTAAACATAGAGATCTTTTTCGTGTGTAACTGGGAGCGTAAAGGGAAGATGGCTATGATGATGATGATGATGATGATGATGATGATGATGATGATGATGATGATGATGATGCATGATGATTTGTATATATATATATATATATATATATATATATATATATATATATATATATATATATATATGATATATATAGATAGATGATGATTTATATATATATATATACATATATTTGTATATATATATATATATATATATATATATATATATATATCTCGCTCTATATATATATATATATATATATATATATATATATAATGTAAAAGCAAACGAAAGATATCTTGATTAAAATTTCAATGATGTTACGAAAAGTGGTATTGAATTCATTTTCGAGATGAGCTGAACAATTTAGACTCTACAGATAATTAAAATATTCTTTGTGCAGAGTTGTTGTTGAAGAACTGAAGCTTGGCAGAACAGTACCACCTGAGATGTTTTCCAGTGTTACCATCTACTTCTCAGACATAGCAGGCTTCACGTCTCTCTCCTCAGAGTCGACTCCTATGCAGGTCGTTGATCTACTCAATGATCTCTATGGAACATTCGATGATACCATCTCTAGACATGATGTCTATAAGGTTAGTCAATCAATCATTCAATCAATCAATCAATCAATCATCACGTCTCTCTCGTCAGGTTCGACTCCTATGCAGATCGCTGATCTACTCAATGATCTCTATGGAACATTCGATGATACCATCTCTAGACATGATGTCTACAAGGTTAGTAACTTAAAGAATCTGAGAACGAAACAGAAATATAATTAATCGAATAAAACTCCATATATAATTCTTCATCAAAACAAATAAATACAATGCATTCAATAACAAGTTATTAAAAGTAGAAAATATCATAGTGTTAAACAATGTGATAAAATGTTCAAAGTAGGTCAAAAGATGCAATACAATGCAATGAATTATTTATGCGATATCTGAAATAATGTCAATTTTTAATATTATACTGCTTAAGAGAAGCTACGAATAGGTTTTGTTAATCACAAATCAAATGACATTATCATCTATTGATTTTATCTAGCACTTTTAATGCCACGTTTTAACTATTAGGCAGTTTAGCCAAATATTCAAATTACCAGTCCAGTGAATGTTAAATATTGTACAATGCTATAGGCTCTGACGGAAATTTATCCCAAGCCAACAGGCCACGGCGTTTAAAATTGCAATAAATATTGTGTCCGGTACATTATGCGTTTTAGGTTTGATAATATAATTTTTCGTATTGTGTTTGAGGCATCTCACGCGCCGTACGAGGTTAAATAGAAAATTGAGGAAGGCTATGCGAGACCAACTCAGAAACAACATTTTCCTAAGCAATTTATTTCGTTAAATTTGGAAATGGCTTAACTTCTGTGAAGAAATTAAATTATTGATCTATGGATTGCTCTCTTTCGTGAAAGTAGACTCTACGCGTGTAACGAATAACCACAAATTCTTTAATGTCAGGAACCTGATTCTGCAATTTTTAATCTGAGGTAAAATGAGGACCTAACATCAAATAGTCCAGGAATCAAATTCCTAATAAAAGGCCTCCAATAATTATTTTTGGAATTTTTACCTGTCCTCGATTTGATCCCGGGTCTGGGCACCACAAATGTTTAAATGTGAGGCAACTGATTCTACAATTTTTAATCTGGGGTAAAATGAGGACCTGACATCAGATGGTTCAGGATTTAAATTCCTAATAATATGCCTCTAATAATTATTTTGGAATCTTTACCTGTCCTTGATTTGACTGAATCTAGATATCCTAAGAAGTGATTGCTAACTTCAACGACTGTATTAAATTAAATATTAATTTCAACGAAAAGAAATAGAATAATACACAGATATATACATGTAGTAGAACGAAAACTAAAACGATTTCAAATAACACGTGTATGCGAAATTCGAATAATTAAAAATTATACTTCTCTATCGAATTACAGTTCACTTTAAATATCGTAAAAGCAAGTACTTTATATTACATACGATTACTTTTGACATACACATTACTGATACGCTCTCTAGCATAAATTCCTACACCTTAATCTACTTTCCTCTCTACTAGTTGCCTATTAGGATCTCTACAATCCCTAGGTTGGAATACTTCACTGGAACTCTCTTCCCAGTCCGATCGTCTACCGATCGCTCTCTCCACATCGACTGTTCGATGGACTACAAATAGTTCGAATACCCGAACCCTTCCAATTGCTCTCAATTCGTCTGTTCTTGAGATTCTTAAAATCTCCTAAATCTCTTTTCAACTTGGCACGTTTTACGTCCGTGTTGTCACGCTTCCATCTTGGATCTCCCTTACTTCCTGTTTAGGCATGCCCTCACTGGTCACTTGCCCTAGCTTAGCTACCGCCTAGGATCTCACTTTAATAAAACTCAATACTTTAAATCTTAACTTTACTTATCCAGCAGTATTATTAAATACTTTACTAGAAATACAATTACAAATACAAATACATACTAACTACATACTAATATATATATATCGAATCGACCCTTTACACTGAATATGCACTTTTGACCGACCCCTTTGCAGAACACTAGATATAGACAAATAGAGAGAGACAGAGAGAGAGAGAGAGAGAGAGAGAGAGAGAAGGATGTGAAAAGAGATGTTTCAGACTCATTATTTTATTAATTAAAATGAGACCTGCAATATCTCTCTTTAAATACAACTAAATGTAGTTTTCGAAATAATTTGTGGATATGAAGATCTTTGCGTATTAGGACTATTTTAGATGATATATTTATAAAAACTGAACGTTAGTATACTGCACAGCTATTATTATAACATGGGAATACAGGTGGAGACGATAGGAGATGCCTACATGGTGGTAAGTGGACTTCCGGTACAGAACGGTGGTAAACATATCATGGAAATATGTAACATGGCACTGGATCTACTCAGTGAGGCGTCCGTCTTTAAGATCCGTCATAAACCTGGAGCATCTCTCAGAGTCAGGATTGGTATCCACACCGGACCCTGTGCTGCAGGTGTGGTAGGACACACGATGCCTCGCTACTGTTTGTTTGGAGACACCGTCAACGTCGCCTCCAGGATGGAATCTACTGGAGAAGGTAGTTGGCGTCTAATAAAAAATAGTTTTCAGATTTTACTTATACGAGGGCTGATAAATATGTAGTGAGAAGACATGAGGAATTGTTGTCTTCCATAAAATAAATATTTGTAATGACTAGCTTACTTCCTAATAGAAGAGTTTATAGAATTGTCATGTTTGTGAAGAGAATGCGGTTGCTATGTAACCTTTCTAAAGATGTATGATCAGTTACAGGTATAAACAAAAGATAAAAACGAAAAGCGTGCCGATAATAAATATTTACATTTGAAGAGTTTGACCAAAAGTGAGATTTCAGCGAACATGAAGGGAGTTTTAGGGTGCAATGCCCATTTACTTGCTACAATGTATCGGTGGGTAACTTTTTTCCAGCAAGGTAGGCAATCGACCTAAGGAAAGTACCGTAAAGATCGCTCTGTCGAGACCTGTGCCGAAGAAATTGTTCAACGTGTCCAAGATATAGCATTAAATGATCGATGATTAAGCATCAGTTGCAGAGTTGATAGTCTTCAGTTGTCATGTGGCACGACCTTTCATATCACCATATTAAGACTAAATATTTGGATTACAAAATAGATTTCGCGGAGTTGGCTACTAATATTAAGATGATTTGTAGCGAAGTTATTAATTTATAATTATATGACGAATACGTATATTGTACATATAGGGCCTATTTATATTGTGCAGAAAATTTGAAAACGGCAACAATTGAATATTTCGACTGATTACTTCAAACTTGAGGTTCTGTAAATTATATATCATTTGGATCTGATAACTACTACATTGTCTTTCAAATATCGTTATTGCATCTTTATTCTCTGCAGCCTCCAAGATTCATTTGAGTTCAGCCTCACACGAAGCTCTCGAGATATTTCCGCAATATTTGACAGAATTGCGCGGAGAGACGTATGTTAAGGTGGTAGAGCTACATTATATCGACATTCTAAAATGAAGCTTATTGATTACGTCTGTAAAGCAGCCTTACGACTTTAAAACGTAATACATTTGTACAGCCATTTGGATCGCTAGATTTTGAGAAATAAAAAATAGTTCGCATTAAAATTAAACACCTATTTTTCTTTCTTTATTCAATCTTTCTCGCATTCATTTTGATAATTCTGTGTGGATGTAGAAGTGAGGAATAAAATTAAGTTGACACTTAATGACTTTCACTCAGCAGTAAGTACTTCTTTACTCCTACTATCTCACCAAAAAATGAGCGCCTCGATAGCATTGACCGTAAAATTAAACATTATCCTACAGCAAGTTATATCAACTATTAATTAAATATTAATACTTGTATAAATGTAATAACTATTAATATGAAATATAAATATTAAATCAAATATCAAGTTGACAAAATTATCAGGAATAATAAAGCGCTACAGAAGATTAATCGATCTCCAAAAGTGACTCTAAAACTGAAATAGATTAAGCCAAATGACAGCCAATTGCATTTAATTTATTTCGTTGTTTTGCACAGTGGGTGCTAAAGGGGCTGTTATGTTTATTTCAAGGCTACGGGTGGGTTGTTACCGAGTCTAAATCAAGTAGTCGCCCGTAACTGAAATATTTGCTGTACAAAAGGCTAACATTAAGCGTCATTTTCAATCAAGATTTAACAAGGCAATTTTCCTGATTAAGAGGTCTTTAAATGCGAAACTTTGAAAACGTTTGAGATACAAACTGGATTTGACTAAGGACTCATACTATATGACATTGCTCGTGAATGCGAGTTATCAATCAGTCTATAGTGTGTCATTTACAGGCGGCATTGACATATCTTAATTTCTACTTATAGATGGTGAATTGATTGTAATTTTAGAAGTGGCATTTCTTCAATACTAGACTCTAGTCTTACGTCAATCATTTAGCGTCACTGCTTCCTTTGGTTAGCTTTTCTGGTAACGACTTTATTTAACTGATTTGATATTATATTTACTTTGCGCAGGGCAAAGGACTCCTAAACACCTATTGGCTTCTAGGAAGGGAGAGCAATTTATCAGTAGAACATAAATCGTAAAAAGACATGTAATGTATTCTTGTGCTTCAGTCATTGATGTTGAAATCAGATAAATCCACTCAGCTAAATGTCAACAAACTTAGTAAGCCATAGCAAACTAAATATCGTAATTCATGCAGCGACTCTGTTCTACAGTCGAACATAAAAATGCGAGAGTGGATATGGTTTAACAGTTACAGTGTTTGCTAGTAAGCTAGAGGCCTGGATGTCAGCCAATGTCAGTCAACAACTAAGGGATATCCTCTACGGCCACAGTTAGGTTCTTCGTGTGTCGAAGGTTGCTGTCATTTGATGCTGTCAACAGAAAAGATACGATTTCAACAATGGGAAGATTCTGTGAAGCAAGTGCGTCTGTCAGGTGCCTCACTTAGAGGAAAAGTAAAATTAGTTGTATTAATATATGTACAATTTACATTTGAATCACTCTATATTATTAACTCTAGGGTAGTAAATCTTGTTGCAATACATAACAGTAATTTTTTAAGCCAAAGAAGATTTAAAAATAATATTTATTGTAAATATTTCTCTATCTATGGGCACGAATAAAATATTACTTCTAGCTAAATCCTTTCTAGTTATTTTTATAAATATATATTATAATATTTCATAAAATAATTTAATTGAAAGCTCGCATTTAACTGCTTCTCTATTTCTTTAGAATTTCCAAATTTCTCCAAAAAACATAAACTTAATATGCAATATATTTTACTCTTATTGGAGAGATTTCCAACCTCACAGAGATTCGGATAATTTGTGCATTTTTTCTAAACAACTTACCCTGATTCCATCGCAAACATTACGAAATGCTAGGAGTATCATATACAGATATATTTCATTAAATAATAAACAAGAGAAGAAAATAATGATAAATTAAATGATGTATTTTTCAGTTGCTCATTTTCTCTTAAATTGAAGCAATTGGTTTAAGTTTTGCCTTCATATTGCCTCAAAAAGTTTATACTGGATAATTCATTTCATTGTCCCTAAAAGGAATTACAAAATTATTGAGAAGTATTCGCTGCTTATAGGCCTAACGCTGTTGTCGTTACATTGTTAGTCGGTGACTGATGGTGGAAATCAGAATTTGATAATTAATATTGATGATATTTTATATTATACAGTAGATGGCAATTGCAGACTGACGATATTTGTGTAATTGCGTATTTGTTAATTGAAAATCGCGTAAGTCGAGCATCCTATTAAGTGGCTTTCTAAAACGTTACTATAGGATATTACAGACTAAATAACTAATGAAATGTGCAACACAGCATGCGATTTCATTAGCGTTACAGGATGCAGAATAAAATCTGATCCATTATAAAATGATGCAGAACTTTCTAACATTAATAATGAATATTAAATATTATTTGTTCAAATTTTATTTAAACAATATTTTAAAATATTATTTGAGCAATTTAAATATTAGGCCATTTAATTATCATATGCTGTTTAAATAGAATTTTTCATTAAATAGTATTTGTTACAATGCATGTTAAATAGTATTTGTTAATATCAATGTTATATGCGCGTTAATCATGCACAACTTAGACAGAGCATACACTATGCAAATTCTTTACAACAAACTAATTTAGGAGAATCTCTGCAACCATCCTATATACGCGATGATAATATAATGTTCAGTTTAATGACAAATAATTCATACTTTGTGTAGTTTATTTTTCAAAGGTCCTAGCCTGCAATAAAATCCACATCCACTGCAGAAGAAGTATCTTCTCTAATAGCCAACCTTCTACGGCTATGCATATTCTTGCTGTTTTGCTGCTATTCTATATATATATATATATATATATATATATATATAAATATGCATGCATACGTGCATATGGAGGACTATATATTATGTGTATATATATATATATATATATATATATATATATATATATATAGTAGACTATAAAGTCTATAAAATGCCTTTGATAGAAACAACAGGCCATCCTATTAAACTTCATGAGAACTGGAGTTCGAGTTGCCCACAGAGACATGCTTGGTCAGAAGATTAGTATTTCTTAATGAATCAGAAATCAATATATATAACTTTAGCAAACCTACACTAAATAAGATTCATTAGACGGGGAGAATATGACAAGAATGTTGCTGTTCATCGATACCACTCAGGGTCTTCCTCGGGACGAGGCGATTATCATTGAGGCAGTAGAAATCATTGAGGCAGTAGAAATCATTGAGGCAGAAGCAATCATTGAAGCAGTAGAAGTCATTGAGGCAGAAGCAATCATTGAGGCAGAAGCAATCATTGAAGCAGTAGAAGTCATTGAGGCAGAAGCAATCATTGAGGCAGAAGCAATCATTGAGGCAGAAGCAATCATTGAGGCAGAAGCAATCATTGAGGCAGAAGCAATCATTGAGGCAGTAGAAGTCATTGAGGCAGTAGAAGTCATTGAGGCAGAAGCAATCATTGAAGCAGTAGAAGTCATTGAGGCAGAAGCAATCATTGAGGCAGAAGCAATCATTGAGGCAGTAGAAGTCATTGAGGCAGAAGCAATCATTGAGGCAGAAGCAATCATTGAGGCAGAAGCAATCATTGAGGCAGAAGCAATCATTGAGGCAGTAGAAGTCATTGAGGCAGAAGCAATCATTGAAGCAGTAGAAGTCATTGAGGTAGTAGAAGTCATTGAAGCAGTAGAAGTCATTGAGGTAGTAGAAGTCATTGAAGCAGTAGAAATCATTGAGGCAGTAGAAGTCATTGAGGTAGTAGAAGTCATTGAGGCAGTAGAAGTCATTGAGGCAGAAGCAATCATTGAGGCAGTAGAAGTCATTGAGGCAGTAGAAGTCATTGAGGCAGTAGAAGTCATTGAGGCAGTAGAAGTCATTGAGGCAGAAGCAATCATTGAAGCAGTAGAAGTCATTGAGGTAGTAGAAGTCATTGAGGCAGTAGAAGTCATTGAGGCAGTAGAAGTCATTGAGGTAGTAGAAGTCATTGAGGCAGTAGAAGTCATTGAGGCAGTAGAAGTCATTGAGGCAGTAGAAATCATTGAGGTAGTAGAAGTCATTGAGGTAGTAGAAGTCATTGAAGCAGTAGAAATCATTGAGGCAGTAGAAGTCATTGAGGTAGTAGAAGTCATTGAGGCAGTAGAAGTCATTGAGGCAGAAGCAATCATTGAAGCAGTAGAAGTCATTGAGGCAGTAGAAGTCATTGAGGCAGAAGCAATCATTGAGGTAGTGGAACTTACTGAGGCAGTAGAAATAAAGGAGGTAGTAGAACTTATTGAGGCAGTAGAAATAAAGGAGGCAGTAGAAATCAAGGAGGTAGTAGAAATCAAGGAGCCAGTAATAGTACTACATACAATGTCTGGAATTAAACAGTTCAATGATGCTGGATTTCAGGTGACCAAGATATGTATACTGAAAATGAAGTAGGATTATACTGGACTATATGTAGTTTTAATATAATGGCACAGTGAAATAGAGCATAACACTAACACGCGCTAGGATAAGATTAGCACACGATTAGAAGCTACTATATGATAGAGAAAGATGAAACAGATGGAGTCAACTATATGTATCACGTCTTTGTCTACGATAGAAAGCGTGAGAACAAAATATAATGTAGACTTCTACAAAAGAATCAAACGACTAAATTTATGACAGCTGAATTTATACATAAAAATTATTTAAATTCGCAAAATTAAATATAAACAATTCGAGCGATATAATACGCAGTAGGTAGTTAATAAATGCGATAAAAATACACACAGAAGTTAGATTGGACATTTCCCAACAAGCTTCCGGAAGATGCAATGGGTGGAAGAATGCAAGCGATAAAGAAAGATACTCGACGTTAAGATTCTCGATCGCGGATCAGTATAATTTTATGCGAGGTTCAAATCCTGGATTATCCCGTCACTGACATCGCTTCTGAGTGAGCAAACTGGCGTTAACATTACATTTACCGGCTTTAAAGTCATAGAGGAAGACCGATTCAAGATATCCACTCATTGACTAAGTAAATACACGTATCACTAAAGTTATCAACTAGTTGATGCAAATAAAGGTGTGTAATTTAAAAAGATGTATCCTATACTGTATACAGTATAAGAGAACGAACAGCCAAGCATAGCTGAAGAAAAAAAGATACATGTTACTGAAAGTTACTACATTCATACCCCTTCACCTAATCATATGGTATACAATTACTCAATCAGCCAATCCATAAATCAATAAAGGCAAGAGATGTAGGTGATTTAGCATCAATACTAAAAAACACTTTAAATTGCTCCACTGCACAAGTAAATATGATAAACATCCCGTTCTTATCCAATCCCTATATAGCAATGGACAGGATAGCTGCTGGCAGAATTGAGGAAAGAGTTTATGTATTGGACCTGTTGCCAGCCCTACTAAGACGTAGAGGTCACTAAGAGGTAGATATCACTAAGAGGTAGAGGCCACTACGAGATAGAGGTCACTAAGAAGTAGAGGTCACTAATAGGTAGACGTCACTAAGAGGTAGAGGTCACTAGGAGATAGGTGTCACTAAGAGATGGAGGTCACTAAGATGCAGAGGTCACTAAGAGATAGAGGTCACTAAGAGGTAGAGGTCAATAAGAAGTAGAGGTCACTAAGAGGTAGAGGTCACTAAGAGGTAGAGATCACTAAGAGGTAGAGGTCACTAAGAGATAGAGGTCACTAAGAAGTAGAGGTCACTAATAGATAGAGGTCACTAAGAGGTAAATATTAATAAGAGGTAGAGATAACTAAGAGATAGAGGTCACTAAGACATAGGTGTCACTAAGAGATGGAGGTCACTAAGATGTAGAGGTCCCTAAGAGGTAGAGATCACTAAGAGGTAGAGGTTACTAAGAGGTAGAGGTCACTAAGAGATAGAGGTTAATGAGAGGTAGAGGTCACTAAGAGCTAGAGGTCACTAAGAGCTAGAGGTCACTAAGAGGTAAAGATTACTAAGAAGTAGAGGTCACTAAGATGTGGAGGTCACTAAGAGGTAGAGGTCACTAAGAGGTAGAGGTCACTAAGAGGTAGAAATCACTAAGAGGTAGAGGTCACTAAGAGGTAGAGGGGAGGAGATGAGCATAATTGATTGAATGAAATTATTAAATATATTGTTAAATATTCATTGATGCTGTTATTTGTAGTGAAATATTGTGAAATTAAAACATTCATGTATATCGTTTGAGATTTTTCAATATTACATTCTGTATTGCGTTCTAGCACTAGTTATAATCATTCACCGGGTGCTACCAGTTGCTAGAGTAGCCTAACTCTCATACATTTAATCCTTTGTCAGCTAGAACCTATCGAGCTAGGATAACTGGTGTTTTATCAGATACCTAAGACACTTGATATTAGATGAGGATCCTTTTGATTTGTGGATTATAGAGTTGGTGAAGTTCGTATTTTTACCATTTACGATGGCTTCAGGAAATTTGAGAAATACTTAGCAATTGCATTAGGATTATAACTAATGTCTAGAAGTAATTATGGAAAATGATTGTTTAAAAGAAGGAATATAATCTTCTGAAATGTAACTCCTTCTATTTTCATAATACTGTTAGGCTAATACTCCAGGGAGAGGCACGTAATTCATAAACCATTAATATTACTTACAGGTTTAAAGAAGCAGCACGATCTCTTATTATGTCCCATTTCTGATCTGTATGTTCTGGGTTCAAAACCCGTCAATGAAGCGTTGTAATAAAATTTAATACCGATTACAATACAAGGTGACTCAGCTTCACATTTTTCGCAAAATGATTAGCTCGAGCATATTTTTGCGACAATCTATTGTTATACAAGTAGAATAAAATTCAATTTTAAAGTTAAGATTACCTTAAACTATGCAGAAGCTATTAACATCGTGTAGTTGGATGTCTCAATAGCGCAGTGGTTACGGATGTAGATAACGTCATGAAGTTTTAAATAACAGACCCTGAGGTGAATCGAACTCTCGTGGGTTTGAATCCCAGCCGCGCTGATCTGAGAGTAAAATCTCGGACATTCACTGGACTGATTACACGGAAAATGGACTAAATTGCTTAACGGATTTAACATGTGGTATTAAAAGTGATAGATATCAACACAGTTGATCATTTCACTATAATCATCATCATTATTATTATTATTATTATTATTATTATTATTATTATTATTATTATTATTATTATTATTATTATTAGTGGCCTATAAATTTATTATCAAATAAATGTTTGTTTATTAATTAAATATATTTTAATCAAAATAGTTCAAACTTAAAATGGTATTAGTACTCTGGTTTATTCTGCAGAAATTGGTATCATTTAATCCATTTCCATTGTTATAACTTTATGATTCATATTTTTGTAATTAAATATCAATATGCAACGTTTTTAAGTGATGATGTTGAATATAAATAGCGAAACAAGAAAGTATTAACAATGACGTAGAATAAATCACATAATAGAAAGCACTGCAATGAAGAAACTGCGCAAGTTGACGTATCGTGTTTAAAATATACGTAAATGTTTTTCCACATGTTCGAGCGAGGGAGTGATACACATGTAGGTTTATAAGGAAAGTCATTTTGAATAGCAATCGAATTACATATTGAATACAGCGTGTCTGGAACATTTTGTCATGTTATAGGTAGCAATTATTAGTTTTTATATAATAGCGGGATTCATTTCATACCGACAACTAAATTCAAATTATTCTATCAATGTTAGTTTCAATAAACCACCACTACCTAAATTAGACAAAACCTGCTCTTATATATGTTTAAATAATTAATTGATTGACACTGACTCTCAATCTAGCGATGGTAAATTCCACTTTTGGTTTGATAGTCCTGATGTCATTAGTCAGCAACTTCATTACTCACGGTGAGGACAGAGAAATAAGAGTAGGATTCATAACTTCGGACTATGATCAAGGAGCAGTGAGTCTGGCTTTTGAGCAGGCTCAGAGAGATGGGTTACTGGCGGGATATAATTTCAGGTTTGTCTAAACTTTAGTTAATATTTCTTGCAATTTTGATTATTCCACTTTTATTGTGTTGATAATATGTTGTAACCTATAAAGACGAGGAACGATTTTGATACAATTCTGATTTAGATTTTTGTTCGTTCGGAATTTAAAGTTTATATATTATATTTTATTTAAAAGCTCACGGACAGTCAGTTAAATTGGCACGGCTATTCTGCACCCAAGATGTCCCACACAATTTCCATCACCGTACAATCTCTGTGTCCCTGGAGATTCAGCATACGCACTTGAAATGCAAAAACAAAGGCCCCCATTTAACAATTAAAAAATGGCTACTTATATGTATTTAATTATTGTTAGCATATATGATAAATATTTTCTGTCAATAGATACATTTTTTGACTAGTTATTTCTATTTATATGTGCTGTGTCTGACGGCTATATGTGTTCTTTTATATTGAATCAGTTTAAATTGTTTTGAACTGAAAATTTAGAAAACAATATTGATTTTCCTAAATTATAATATTTTTAGAAAATAGTATTTACTTTCATCATTTTAGAAACCAACATATTACACTAAATCATGTAAATCATTAAATTGCTAATTTCAGCTATAGCTATAGAAACGACTACTGCGACTCTCTGTACGCCTCGTATCCAGTTCTCGAGCTGATCGACAACAACATTGATGTCCTACTCGGGCCGGTGTGCTATGATAGTAAGTACCAACTATTTATATTACATGTAGTGTTACACATAACCTGCTCCTGCTAGAACATATTGAACCCACTTTTTCTAGTGCTTTGCTAAGCGACGAGTCCAAGGTACATATTCGTTACTCAAATTCTGCTTTTGCGCTCCAATTTATTAAGTAGTTAACATCTTCACAAAAGGAATGTCTCATACATACATTGTCTTGCCTAGAGCTTGGGAAACAGTATGGCTTATGAGCAGTGCCGGATTTCCACCTTGAGAGGCCCGAAGCACTTGTTCAAGGGTCTCCAAAAATCTTACCATAGATCTAATTCTACCCCAACCCTAACCCTAACCAGTAACCCCTTATCGCATTTAATATGCATACTTGATATAAGAAATCGCCAGACACAAATAGATACAAAATACGTATAGTGATAAGATATTAAGGGCTGGCGCCAGGTCCTACAGACTGGGAGGCGAGTACATTAGTGGGAGGGGGAATATTTTTTAAGGTACGCTAAAATCAATACGGTACACCATATTTGGCAAACTTCATAATTAAACATGCAATTTAGAAACTTAATAGTGTTAATTATGTAAATATTAAATTAATTTATTATACAGTTTATTATCAGTTTATTACAATTATATTAATTTGTATAGACACATAGAATTTTGACCAGATAATTGTCAGGTAATTATTAAGTCATAACTTACATCTCTATTGCGTATCATTAGTACTTATATTCTGAGCATTTATATATGAATCTTTATTACACCATCAAGACGTGGTTACAAGTTACAATGAACACAAAATAACAACACTGCATTACAACACATACAACGGCATTGAAAATAAAAATAGAACTATAAGGTATAAATGTCTAATTATCTACTTATTGGATAGCTAGTCCATCTAATAATCCGCCATCGTAGTGTCACTAATTCACAGTCATAAAAATGTGTGACCTATTAACGATTAATCCCTTAAAATATTTTCAATACAAAGCTATGCATACTAAACCTTACACTCACGGCTATTTCATAAAATATTATTTATGGGAGTGTTTTCTCTGCTCTAAAAATTAATTAAATAATTTACACAAATGATTTGGCAGTGATACTCCTAAGTTAGTAAAATTTAAGAAAAGACCTCCAAGCCCATCCATTTGGATGTTTCCAAATTTCTACCATCTGATCCATAATTATAATCTGAGAGAATAGGTCAATTGAAATTAATATCCATAAATATAAAATTTCTATCCATGAGTTCTTTACAATGTTTTTTGAAATATTTAATTAGATTATTTTTATGGATCAAATTAACCAAATAATTGAAATTATCTTTCAGCTTGCACAGTTATCGGTCAGATTTCGGCCTACTACAACGTTCCGAACTTTCCAGCGTTTTGTCTACAGATGGAAGCCCTTAATAAGACCATCTTCAAAACTATGGTACGGATTTCAGGAACATTTACGTCGTTTGATCACAGCTTCGTGTTGCTGTTTCAACACTATGGTTGGGCCAGAGGAATCAACTTGATGGGAGACAACAGTGGATGGTGCATCGATGGATTAGGAACCACTACGCATCTCTTCGGCAGTGATGCTTTTTACCAAGAGTCTACTTTTATACCGGAATTTGCCAATTTAGAAGTCTTTGAAAAAATTCTCACAAATCTGGAAATAAAGGGAAGAAGTGAGTTATTTGTAGATATAATTAATCATTAGTTTAAATTATTTAATTAGTGTTTTTTCTAATTTCTATTTTCTGTCTTCTATTTTCTATTAAAGTATATTCCTATCCCGACCCTAGTTAAACTGGGAATAAAGGGATAATGATGATGACGATGATGATTTAAATAGTGATTTTATTGAATACTTTATAGGCTTTTGAAAGTCCATGGTTATCACTTTCATTTGCCATGTTTTCAATTAAATGGCACTCTTTGGGAGCTGTAGTGCATGAATATGGAAAAACAAACACTCTATATTGCCATTCTTGCAGCAAAAAAAGAAAATAATGGAATAGTTTTTTCCATATATATAAAATATGCAATAGACCTATAAATATCAAAAGTAATTAGGCCACATAGATACAATAGTTGAATATAGTGGATGCCGTTTAACGTCACTTTCTAAGATTTCTAAGGCTTTGAAGTTTAGTGTTTTATTGCATTTTGGTCAGTAAATACATATATAGGTGTCCTAACATCTACGGACTCGTAGCATGGATTTGAATTTCATCCGTGACACAGTATTTCATACTTATGTAATCAATGTTATTTCAGTTCACAAATAATTTTCAGATTTCTATTTTACAGTTCTATTCAATGATCATAATTTCCATTACTATTCTAATTTCAGTTCTCAAATAACTTAAAATTTCTATTACTATTCTAATTTCAGTTCTCTAATAATTTCCAATTTCTATTACTATTCTGTTATGGAAATAATTTCTATTTCTATTTTATGTTTTTAATTATTTTTATTACTGTCAGCATTCAAATTTTCCAATTAATCAACTGCAATTTAAATATCTGCAGCTGAAGAAGAGTTCTTTAACCAGGAATGACAAAATATTAAGTCTGTTGGAGGTTGCAAGTCAGATTGATTTCAGATTTGTTACAAAAAAAAATTATAAAAGAAGTTAAATTTGAAATTGAATAAAGACAACATGCAGTTCACCAGATATTTTCATTGTACATTTCTGTTAAGTTTAAGGAAAACTCGCATTTCCAGATTATTCTGAAGCCTATTCCGACTACCGGCTGTTAGCAAGCCACATAGAGAGAAAATTCTTTCTACACAGGATTGGGATGCCGATGCCGTTACCAGGTCTTCAGCTATGTCTGCTACACTGCTCTATGGTCCTTCCAAAAGATCAAAGCATAAGTACAATTGCTGCTCGAGACATTAGACAAAAAAGCATTAAATTGCCCTTGTGAAGAGTCTAGTGATGAAGAAGCTGCTGGCGTCAGATTGTTTTTGTTCTTCCTTCCCTTGTGAAATTTCTTTGTATACGTTTTCAAGCACACGCCTTCTGTGAGCTATTAGATTTGTGGAATTACTGCCGGCCAATAATGCCCCACACTGTTTACCATTCCTGCAATCAATTATTTGACAGCAGGATTTTCCCTTTGCAGCGTCGTACATGAGATACTCCCATACTACGCTTTCTTTCTTTCTCCCAACGAATATTTTGGCCCTAGTTAAACTCATCCTAAACCTGTAACGCATGATTAAAATGGATCCGACACCTCACAAGTTTGCAACAAAGCTCACAAAAGAAAGATTTTAAACAATCCCCGGAAACATAAAAGATCACGGATCAAGAACGCAAGTTGTCTTCTTCTTTAATACATGTGATAATAAGATTTTAAAAATTGTTAAAATAATCATTTATAAAAATCTAATATTTTATCACAATTTCCGTTCTTAGAAAATTTACGTTCGAGTTACTATTCTATTCAGGATGCAAAAATTTCTATTTCTATTCTATTTCTATTTTTAAAATAATTTCTATTCTTAATTTCCGTTATCGTTAACGGATATCAATAATTTCCGGTCAAATTTCTATTACCATTAACGGAATTATCAATGTATGTAATAAATTAGATATTTCATCTGATGACGTAGTTCCTTTAGAAATATGTCTGTTAATACATGGCAAGGCCTCCAATGTTCATTAAATTATTATAATCTTAAAAACATTGGCCCCACCTCGAATTGCTATCTAAATTTATCATAGAGGTTTCAATCACGAAAACGTTTTTAAAAATGAAATGAAATTTAATAAATAAAACACAAATTAAATAGTACTTAGAGACAGTGTACAATGAAACGAAAATATCCTATAGTTATAAAGCGCAAAATACAGTAACTCGAGATATAATCCAAAATACAATATTCCGATTCGCAAACTTAACAAATAGGCCAACGACTATACGCACAAATTTATATATTAGAAATCCAACGTGCAAATTTCAAATAACGACCACAAAACTACTTTAGAAATTCTATCGTAAGAACCTTTATATCCTAAATTATCACCTATTACAACGTTGCCCCTGTTCACACTAATCTTCCCTTTACCACTCTTAAGGGCTCCTCGACGATAGTGGTTTATCTGCTCACAGATAAGCCACTAGCGTCTATTACGTCTAGACGTGAAAGATCTGTATCTTTCCCAATATCTTTCTAAACGCGTGTTATCTCCTCTTAACCTTTTTCACGTGTTCTTGTAAACAAACCTCCACCTCTCGAATTCTCCTCTGACCAGGCTGCCCACCAATCAGGAACTCTGAAACTATTTAAGCTACGCCCATGATGGAGATCTGAACAGCTGACTCGTATAATAATACCTTTACATATAATGTATCAGGCTAGAAAATAACACTTTACATTCTCAGTTACAAAACATACATAAACTATTTAATACAGCAAATATGTGATCCTGACAATATATATTATATATCTTTATTCGCCACTTAGGCAAACCAAAACACGCACAGAACAGAAACAGAAAAAACCCAAAATGGGCAACAAATAAAGAAAAAAAGCATGAAGAAAACAGCAGACTTAATTTCGAGAAGTATGCAAAAAGCATATCAATATCATCAATATTGAAACCGCACAAGTTAAATTTGACGAATTTCACAAAATTCAGTGCACCAAGAGATAGATAGATAGATAGATAGATAGAGAGAGAGAGAGAGAGAGAGAGAGAAATAAGTCAAAGTGAACGATAACTGTAAATTGTTGGATTACTCAAATAAATGTGATTTTTAATCTGCTTTGAATGTATTATCTTAACTAAAGTATATTAAATATTATCTAAATGATTCACAGTTGCGCTCATCTAAACTTGCAATGGAACAGATGAGTTCCAATACTTACCACTTACTTATCAACCCCGTACATACTTATCCGCAAGAAACAAACAGATTAAATCATCAATTATATCAAACCATAGTTTAAAACACCTGCATTATATTCTTGTCATTCTCGACAAACAAAATAACAACAATTGATATGCATAGCAACCATTACAAGATGAAGTTAGCAAACATACATGTAGCAACTATAACTTCAATTGGCAAATACAGCATCCATAGAATTAAATGGCACGTACATGTAGACCTAAAGCAACCATAGCAGATGCAATATGTACAATAGAAGGTAACTGTGAAAGATACACTCCAAAGCTATAGTTCTGGCTGAAGCCAAAGGCGATGTCGGTAAGATAGTCGACCGCGGATCAGTATATGTGGGGCTTAAATCCTGGGCACGCCCGTCACTGACATACCTTTCCAGTAAGGAAACTGATGTTAACATTAGCTTTTTCCATTGAAAGAAGACTCTTCCCTTCTTCAGTAAGGGAAACATCACGATTGCTCACTAACCTGAGAGTTAGCTAGCACAATATATATAGCCCTATGTGTATATATTTTATGATTGTTTTTCAGTTGCAATAATGTGCCACGCAAATTCGACGGTTGTTGCTGAGTTTTTATTCGCTGCACAAGATTTAGGAATGACAAACGGAGACTATCTTTTCATTACTTTTTTGAAGAGTTTTACAGAAGTAAACAAGATTTTGCAGGAGCTAAGGAAGCCCGGTGTGGACTTTCATTATCGACGACAGGCATTTTATGCTTTCAAGCAAGTATGTTTTCATAGTTCTAATAGTTAAAATTTTAATAAAATTATTTAGAACATTGTCAAGCTAAGAAGAATCTTGCTGAGCTAGATATGTAGGCCCGACATCTTTCAGACAAAGCACATTATGTGCTTATGTGATGTATTATTATGTTTAAATTATGCACTATTTTCTCTTCAGCACATATTTTTTCAAATCGATTTGGGGTGAATCGATTTGTAGTGATATGTGATGTGGGGCGTCCCTGACATCATCCATGCACGAGGAAACGGAAGTTAAATCTATCATATTTTTATTAATATAATTTTTATAATTATTAGTATTAATTATATCTAAGTATTAAGTCGTTCACTTAATACTTTAGTTGTTCACCTTCTGTATATGTGCTATCATCATTTTGTGAATAAAGATGTATCTAAATATAAACTGAATAAATCAAGCTTACTAAAATACGTTTATGTAATTGAAATATAGTTAATAATTAAAAAACTCATAATCAGAATTTAATTCTGAAACATGTCTATTTCACTTTATATATCACTTAATTTAAGTCAATTTATTTTAATTTCATTCCTGTAATGCGGTATTATTTTCTTCATATCGCACAACGGAGTAAGTGAACGACGTACTCCTTTGTGCGATATGAAGAAAATAATACCGCATTACAGGAATGAAATTAAAATAAATTGACTTAAATTAAGTGATATATAAAGTGAAATAGACATGTTTCAGAATGAAATTCTGATTATAAGTTTTTTAATTATTAACTATATTTCAATTACATAAACGTATTTTAGTCAGCTTGATTTATTCAGTTTATATTTAGATACATCTTTATTCACAATATGATGATAGCACATATACAGAAGGTGAGCACTGTACATTACACAGTACAAAATGAATGGCATCTTGTTGACACAAAATATAAATACCTGTAAGATATAGGCCTATAGCACAAAACGGAAAGAACGTGACACTTCTCACAACATTTACAGTACAAAATGAATGGCATCTTGTTCACACAAAATATAAATACCTATAGATATAGGCCTATAGCACGGAACGAAAAGAATGTGACACTTCTCACAACATTTACTCGAAAACAGTGCGAATTACTAAGAATAACTTCGAAACAAACAAATAAAATTAAAGATAAAATTTTAATTTTGCCTTTCAGCTAACGAGCAGATATTTATTTATTATTCAGCTTGTTTTTCAAAGAAGATACACAAATAAAAATTCCAGTTTACCTTTGATGATTCCATCACATTTACAACCGGTTTAACATTTCTTCGCTAACCAGGGAGTATTTTTTACCCCCATAGTGGAATTTTTGAAATTATTGCAACATGCATTTAACCTATAAGCTAGATTTTTAATGAGTTTTCAAGCACAGGTATAGCCTACATAAATCAGAAGGAAAATCATAAATATTGTCACACACTATACTACAGCAAGTAGTCAAAGTGGCAGTTTCAACAGTAGTTTCTGATTTTATTCAAATAGATCTATGCAACATTTTTATTAGTTTTGGAAATAAGTTTTTTTACCATCATCGAAATTACGCTCTGTAAGTATTAACAGTCTTTCTGTCTCTATGACTTTCACAGACAAATCTCTAACACTTTTTACACTTGCTGTAGAGCTTCACATCTTTACGCCACTCATACAGGTAACAGCGTCCACGACTGCCTATCTGATGCCCGGCAGCTGGACGCTTAGGAGGAGGCATGTTGACATATTGTAGGGCTCTCTTCACTTGCTATTGATAGCATATCGCCGGGTTATTTTGCCTGGAACTCACGAGGGGCATACACAGAACCTTGCCCATCTCCTGTATAAACAACCTGCTTCGACCATTTGAACGGCTTTGCCAATCAGGGTGACAGGCAAGCCACACCACTGATGAATTATGTGCTACAATGTCCAGCAACGAGAAGAAAATTGATAGAGGCCAGCGGCGGGTACCTCTCTTTGTTGAACATTGGCGACACATCTTATCAAGACTGTCGACAGCGCCCTTCGTACTGTTATAGTTGAGCATAATATCTGGCTTCTTTTATCTTCCTGAGAGATTTTGTTATCATGATGCATCGTTGATATGAGTACGACCGACTTATTCTTCTTTGGTATGTACGATACGATAGCTATCTGATCTTGGAAACTTTTCCTCTGTAGGATTATAGGATTTCGTCTACATTCACATGATCAGATAGTTTGTAACATTTCTTACAATATACAGATAATTTGTCGACAACATCACTTATACAGTAGATAGCAGTTTGTCGGTTGCTCGCCTTTCTATTCTTCCTTTGTCGCAGGTTTCCTTATCATGGAAGTGAATAAATAGTATATATTCTTTGAAAGGAAGCTCTAAGATATTCCTTACTAACTGCTCAAAACAAACATGGTTAGTTGTTTTATAACCTCAACAGCTTCAGTAAGAAGGAAGGGGGAAGGCTTAGAAGGAAAACAAACAAGCCAAACCTTTTAGGATTCCACTATGCAAGCCTATTAACAATAGACACGCTAATTACGAAATTTATTCTGCTTCTGCCCATTGAAACATACTCTCTCTAAGTGCACTGCCTACTGGCAGGTCCATGGTACATAACGCCTCCACTCTTCTCTGTCTTCCGCCTTCACCTTCATTTCCACATATGAGTGGGTCTTTAAATCATCTAACATACCTAATCTCGGCCTGCCCCTGCCTCTTTTTCCTTCCATTCTACCTTCTATGACCTCTTTTAATAGACCTTCCCCCCTTAGAATGTGTCCTATCCATCTCTTCTTCCTATTTCTTAATAATTTATCAACTGTCTATCTGTGCCAACTCTCTCCAGGACTTCCTCATTTGTAACCTTTTGAGTCCAGCTAATCCTCTCCATTCTTCTCCAAATCCACATTTCCAATGCCTCCAGTTTCCTAATATCTTCCTTCCTTTAAGGTCCATGTTTCACATCCATACAATAGCTTGGTACAAACCAAATTTTCACTATCTTTATCTTTGTGTCTTTCTTTAGACTTTTTGTTAATAGTTCTTTTCTACTACCAAAGGCCGCTTTTGCTTGTGCAATCCTACTGCATATTTCTGTCTCACATTTCCCATCATCGGTTATAGTATGACCCAAATATTTGAAACTCCTTACCTGTTCCAGTTTCGTACCATTTATTGTGATATTAACTTCACTTTTAGTATTGGACACTCTCAAAATCTTGGTCTTTTTTATATTAATCTTCATGCCATATCTTAGGGCCGTATCATTCAGCCTCTCCATTATCTTCTGCAATCCAATCTCGCTGCCAGCTAGCATTCCTTGGTCATCTGCAAATCGTACATCTTGTAACAAATTCCCTCCTACTTTTATTCCTTCTTCCAAGTCTTCCATGGCTTTCTCCATCATTGCCTCAGCGTATATGTTAAACAGCAGCGGCGAATTGCTACAACCTTGTCTTACTCCACGTCATATTTCATCTTCTTCTGAGTATTCTTGTTGGATTTTGATTACTGCTCTTTGATTCATGTACAAGTTCAATATTAGTCTTCTATCTCTCCAGTCAATTCCTATCTCTATAACATCTATAGTTTGAGTGTTAGCAACACACTAACACTCAACTATATTTATTGAAGATGACTCTACAGCGGTTTTGCAAGCTGTCAACAGCCTAATGTTGGATATTAGCTTGGGGGTAAAATTATACCCCCCGGTTATCTAGAACGTCGTTCTTAAATTGGGTTAGCGGACGAAGGTTAAAAATACCGTAGCCCATACTCATTCATTAATGTGCCTTATTCACTACGTCTCTAATCAATAATTTTATAGAAGCTGAAAATATTCCCATTTGAACTTTGCATAGGTAAGAAATTCAATCTTCGATTTGCAATTTTTAATTCAGCAGGCAATTATCCAACGTAGTATTGGGTTTGGCTATATAATTTTTATCGAATGCTACTCTTTTCAATGTTACGGATTAATGACTTAAACAATTCAACGAAGTCTAAGCCGTACAGCAAGATGGGTAGGATTTATTGCGATTCAGTCAGTGAAATTGAGACATCCGTTGAAGAGGTGCAATTTTGTGAAAAATCTTTGAGCGCCAGAACGAAGCTCTGCTTCCTATTTTACAGGTTTAACTTGAAATGATTAGCTGAAACCACGTATAGTTGTTTCATAAAATCTTAAATAATATAATAAAATATTTCAAATAATTTTTCGGACTCTCCAATGCTTACTTTCAAAATTTTATTACACTTTACACTTTATAGTTATTCTATAAGCTTATTAATTTTAGTATAGAATATATTTCCACTACCATTAAGCAAATTATTTTATGTCTTACATTGTCTCCTTTTATCTAGTTCTACACAAGATATGCAACTTGTGCTTGTAATTCTTGTTGCCACTGTTTTTGTAGACTATCGTTATTTCCTTCTAATTCATTTGTGTTTTTAAGTAAATTATTAAACTTTTTGTAATTTAATTGTGTACATTTTGCAGTTAGCATTCAAAAAAGAAGCCGACATTGAAAATATTACTGAATTACTGAACGCCATAACTGTTAGAAATCAATTGCCGCCATTGTCTAGTATTGTACCCCCTGACGCACAGGTAGGAATTCTCGAATAACTGTTAGAATTTGAATTTAAATTAATTGAAATATGTTTGGTATGGATGCTATTTTGCATTAAATAATCAACAGTTAGTAAACTACGAAATTACAAATATATTTTGTCTAAGCCTATATGAAATCCTCCATTCATATGGTAGAGTATTGTATTACTGATAATACTTCTATGGTACTGTTTTAAAACCATGCTTCCACATATTGCGATTGATGCAGATATGTAAAGTGGTGACTAAAGAACTGATCAACATTGTTCGGCAAAGGCATTCTCGTCATTAATATGCTATTAGACATTTATCATAACTTAAAGCCAATCGTTAGATACATTTACAAAATTTAATCAGTTTTCAGCATGTGATACAATTTAATTCAATTCAATTCAATTCCACCTCTTCATAAGAAGAATCCCCCAAGTATAATGGTACAAAGAAAGGAATGCTATAGATGATTTAAAGATGCACACGTATGTGGACATGAAGAGGAATATCGAAGACAGAGAAGAGTGGAGGCGTTATATACCATGGACCTGCCACTTGACAGTGCATTAAGAGAGAGATTACTTATAATGTGAATGTACGTCATATCGTCGTCTTATCATCAACACCATCTTAGCTTATATTTCTTTAAAAATAGGGGCTTGGAATTTTTGCATTCACTATACACAACTTTTAGCAAGATCTTGAGACTAGACACTGATCAACCGAAATCCCTGTCTGATGTTGGTTTGAGTCTCTGTGCTTCGTCGCCTTTTACGGCACGTGCAGTCCACAGTTGATCTATTATTCATCAACCCGGACACAATACGGGAAATATATGTCTAGACAATACGAACTTTAAAATATTATATATATATATATATATATATATGCGTATATATAAGGAGACCGGTTTTTAACGTCTTACAAATTTCCAAACAATGTAAAGTCAATTATAGCTATTATTTTACAATGAATGTATTTGCATTTCAGCCAGACTACACGTCTCTGTATACATACGATTCAGCCTATCTGTATGCCTTAGTTGCTCATAGACTTATATCTGACGGAGCTGATTTTAGAAACGGAACACTAGTGTTTGAAAAGGCACAGGATATAAATTTCGTCGGTACGTACCTGCTATACTTCTTAGTTTCAGATGCAGACAAAATTTAAAAGTTGAAATCAGTCAATTCTTTCAGTAACTGTAATTCAGTAACTGTAAAGGTAATTCTGCAAAGTGCATTCTGTATAGAATATAGTCATTACTAAAATAAATTTGAGCAACCTTAAAATAAATAGAATAAAATAGTAATAATAGGGTAGAAAATTAGTAACAATAATAATGATAATAATAAAGTTTTAACGTCCGTTTCCTCATACAAGGATGATGTCAGGGACGTCCCCCATCACATGTCACTACAAATCGATTCACCCCAAACGATCTGAAAAAAACACGTGCTGAAGAGAAATAAAAGATCCTAAACGGTGCCGGTCCGGTGATCAAAAAACAGTCAGGCAAGATGTAATAAAATTTAAGGTGGGAAGAGATGTGTTTTCAACTTACAACTGAAAGTGGAAGTAGTAGAACGAAGATCAGGAGGCAGAGAGTACCAAACAGTGGGAGCGGAGAAAGAAAATGAACGTCTACCCAACGAAGTGAGAATATCAGGAACTTTAAGCAGTTTGGTATCGGAAGAACGCAGCTTACGAGAAGGTTGATAATGGATTAGGAGATCAGAAAGGTATGAAGGTTTACCAAAAAGAAATGTTTTGAAAGTTATCAGAGCAATGTTATACTTAATCTTTGAACTACAGGAAGAAAATGAAGGTTATTAAGCAAGGAACTAAAGGTGTCCTGAAGCCCTGAGGATCGACAGACAACACGTGCTAGACAGATGAGATATGAGATTTAAAATCAAGATTTTTATCAAATATGACACCAAGGTGACCAATGTAATAATAATAATAATTACAATAATAAATAATAATGATAGTAATAATAGTGCTCTGGTGTAATTGTAAATGCGCCGTAAGGGACGTCACGGTCATTGACACTATGGCAATCTCTTACCTGAATTACCTGAATACACTCTCAGTCACAACCAGTGAAGCTGCTGAACTAGACGACTCTAAGAAATTTGAAAATACCGTGACTTGCCATTAGGGTATGAAGTTGTTCCGGTGGCCATTGAAACCATGGGCCCCTTGAATCAAGATGACGTTAACTTCATTAGTGGCATAGGCAAAGAGAGCAAATCGGCGACAAAAGAGAGACCTCTCTCCTTTGGCAAAGGCTTTACGTAGTTTTGCAAAGATTTAATGCAGTCTGCTTCAGCAATTCTTTTAAGCCGCTTGATGACCGAGTAGCCGGCGGCGATTCAGAAAGTTGTGCTCGAATCGTTTTTATCAAACCTCGGATTCTTTACACCCGACGTAAAATAAATAAATAGTAATAATTATTATTTTTATTTTTATTTTAAGCCGGGCGTGAATAATTCTGTGTTTAATAAAACTATTCAAGCAATACATGCTGAATCGCCGCCCGCCTACTCAAGGTCATTCAGTTGCTTAAGAGAATTATCGAAGCAGCTATACGAAGCAGCAATGAGATTTTTACTGGATGAGCGAAGAATACCAGAAAGTTGAAAGATTGATGTCTGGTAGATAGGAGGATGGAATACCATGCTCAATCCTTTAAAATCTAAGAAATCTCGTTGGAATTTTATGCATTTCGAGATTGGGAGCCATTAGTTTTTAAAGAAGTGAAGCAGTGTGAGAGTTGATTTTTAAACATTGCATATCACAGGAGCAAGAACATTTTGTAAATACTGAAAACGAAGTAAAAACGTTTTATAGAGATCATTTAACAGGGAGTTACAATAATCACGTTTAGTACGGACAAGCGCATTAGTTAGTATGGTGGCAGAATCGATATCGAGTGACCCATAAATTTAACGTAATGATTATGAATATGGTATAATATGAAGCAAGGAAGAACGACATATAAATGAAGAATATGTTTTGAGATTTTAATAACAAAATTCTTTAATGTTACGTTCATACTCTTTTGGCATTAAGGGAATCTTTTTATAATGAAAGAGCTACTGATTTGCTTACGTTGCTGTGAGGTAGGTCTATCAAGAGAAGGTATTAGCTATTCAGAATAACGGTATAACAATAATCTTTTGGTCCTGCAGTCTGAACTTGATAAAAATTTTAGATACACGCTGACAATTAATCTTGTATTCTCATTAAACGTGAGAATACATATACAGTCATCCTATCTTCTTCTTCAGTGCAATACCAAGTGGCAGGTTCAAGGTACATAATCTTGCTCAAAGTCTGCTGTCTCGCTCCATAAGAGCACTCCTTAGATCAACAAATTAATCCCTTCACAAATTATATGCCTTATCCATACCTTATGTAGCCTATAGCTTGGAAAATATGGCTTCTGAGGTGGTTTCCCGTTGCCTTCCTCATTTAGATGGATTAATTACCATTTAATCCTTGGGGGAAATATTTCATGGTGAGGTGGTCTCCTCTTGTCATCCTCAGCTCCTGCCTTTAGTCGCCTCTTACGTACACGCGGCAGACTGTTTGCGGTTGCCCTATTCTGCAGTGGTCCAATCACATCCGAGCACAACAAGGGTAAGTCAGCCTATACCAACTGATAATTCAAAAAAGTCGTCACTCACCAAATGACTAACACAGTCACGACACAGTTCTTACAAACAAAACATATAACTTAACCGTTTAAAAATTAAGTACTGTTTCATAACTTAACATTTCGCACAAGGTCGTACCGGAGAGACTGATATAAATCAGAATGGAGACCGAGTGATGACGATGACTGTTTGGGGATTTGGACCGGATGTGGAAGAATTTGTTCCTTACATTCACATAAACGTCGAAAGTGGAGAGGTTGCGCATTTTAATGTCTCAATTTTGAATGTATCAATAGCGTAGGTGTAACGTCATGAAGTTTTAAATGACAGATCCCGAGGTGAATTGAACCCTCGTGGGTTCGAATCCAAGCCGCGCTGATCCGAGAGTAAAATATCGGACATGCTCTGGACTGGTTACACGAAAAATGGTCTAATTGGCCTAACGGTTTAAACATGTGGGATTAAAAGTGATAGATATCAACATTGTTGATCATTTCACTATAATGCGTGTTTTCTTTTATATTGTATTTGTTCATATTTTACTTATAATTCTATTATATTTTATAATATTATGTTAATATTTTTCAGCTTATGGAATTATCATATAGTTATATTATTATGTTATTTTGTTTATATATCATTGTATATTGATAACAATCTTTGATTCACGTACAAATTTAGATTTAATCGTTTATCTCTCCAGTTCATTCTTATTATTATTCTTGTCAGTCCTGCCAAATTCCTTCTAAAAATTGGCAAGCATATGAAGACTTCATTCAGATACTCTATGCTTCGTTCACAAACTACACGTAATACCCCTATAGCGGCATTTTTTAAAACTACATATTATTGCATATAATTAAATATAAAACTAAATTGTCGTCTTCAATTTTATATCCGATTTCGAATGAATGCTATAATTTTTGTTTTTAATCAGATCTTCGACGCTTGGTGCATTAAAATAGTTATAATCATTTGAAACCATTCTGGCCAAATACAAGTATTACATACTTATATACACACTTCCAAAAGCTTGTTTTTGTCTCTCCCTCCAAACTTGTCAAAATTTGTGCTATAATTTATAAATATATAGATATAGGCCTATAGTTGTATACACACGAAACATTTTATTAAAATGTTGTTTCTATGACGTACATTTCGCAGATAAAAGAATTACGGAATGATTTGGAATGGGGAGGTGGTAAAAAGACTCCACCTCTTGATTTTCCAAAATGCGGGTTTTCAGGAGAACTCTGCCCTAATCACGGTAATTACACCGAGTATTTCTATTTCTGGCGAATCCATTTCCACCGAGACTGCACATTGGCCAATATTTTCTCATGCAGTATTTGATAATACTATATGAATTGGAAATTTATTCTAGTTTTAAATCATTCTCTTTATATGGCTTTCATAGGACTGAGCAGTTGTCTTGTGGGCAAGTTGTTCGACAGGGGCTCAGTAGATGCAATATTCAAATCCAGTGCTCTCCCTAATGTGCGTTATTGCATATTTGAGTGTTTTTTTAAATAAACATAGTTCTCTCTCTCTCCCTCTCCCGTCGATGACATGCCTTTGCGAGCAGGAAACTGACGTTAAACTTGACCGTAGTTTTCATCTATAATTTCATTTTTAAATTAAGGACTCAACTTTAGCAATAAACTCTTTTTAATATAAGGAAAACATGAAAACAAAAACTACTGAATCTCCCAATCTTGACACTAAGCCTCTGTCCATGTGAGGGCATATACAGACGAACATCCATGATTAGCCTACGCTGAGAGCAGTCACTAGTTCCAGTGCAATACGTGAAACTATTTCACAGCTGCCCGTATGGTCCCGTAGCCACTGGGTATTTGGTAATGCTTTTTAGTTCCTAGACGGCAACAATGCTGCCTATGAACTAAAAGGCATTACCAAATTACCTATGTAAAAGTTTATGCCAATTTATTTTATTTTATTGTATGATTCTGTTCGTCTAATAACTCTGGATAAATAAGTGTTTAACTAGATAGAACGCTTCTCGTTCTCTTTGATTACTTCTGTCTCTGCTTAATTTGTTTGATTGATGCTATTTTTTATTTTGCTTTCCATTCAATTTGATTATTTTCGTGTGTCTGTTTTCATTTTGTGTGGTATGTGCCGTGTTTCGATCTAATAAACATATCTCTCCCAATGCCGCCAAAATAATTGATGACGTAAGATGAATGTAAAATCATACTGTTTGGAACACTCTGCAACCTCATCGTCGCTCCTGCAGTATTTTTTAATTTTCTGTAATAGGTTGAAAACACAACTCTTCCCATCATATATCTATATATTTATAATAATATCATCTAGTATGACTGCTTTTATCTCAGAACCGGCACCTTTTAGGATCCGTTTCCTTCTTTTAAACACATTTATATGCATTTCTTAAAACGATTTGCATGAATCGATTTGTAGTGACATATGATTAAGGGAAGTCCCAAACAACATCCTTGTATCAGAATATGGACGTTAAAACTTTACCAATTTACACCAAATTGCATTGCAATACATCTCTAAAGTGAGGTATTTAGGAAAGTTAAATAGAATTAAGCTGGCTTGTCGGTAGATTGCCAAACTGTTGATATGTTGGCGCATTGTTCAACTCCGGTTCTCGCTCAGTTACTCACTTACTTTCTTTGTAATAAATTGCTGTTAGGTTAGGTCCTAGTTGTAAATTTGCGGAAGAGTTAAAGGTGCTTTCTATATGAGCACAAAAACATAGAGTATTTTATGTGATGGCCTCTTCCAATTACATGGTCATCCCGACGGAATTAAATATTATTTTAAATTCAAGCCATCCACATATATAAAACATAAACATAACGGCACACTGGGTCAGGAAGCACAGATTCTTGTTTAAGGCCCATTTCCTCCTTCCTCTCCATGGCTATTAGTAATCCTTTCCTTTTGGTGTCGCATTATCTGGCGCGGATTAAAGAATAACCTCCCATCATCCTGGGAAATTTTCCTTCAAAGCTGTCAACCCTCGGTCTTCCAATGTGGTCACCCACAAAGTACTACTCGAGGCCGATGTAGCTTAACTTCGATTATTGACGCTCCAATAAACAAGTGCTCTAAATCCCGCCGTCAGATATAATTTCTCGGTAATAAATTAAACTGGATTTACATGCAAAGTTCCTTAAATCGGTTCGTGATAATATCTGCCATTTCCAATGTTGGGCATAACAAATTTTAATCAGTCCAAAATGCTTGTCATCCATCGAGTTTTTCGTGCACTAAAAGACCCGGTAATAGTGTTAATATATAATCTATGTCCGATATTATTTAGTCCGACTATTTCTACTATCTAATAATAATAATTCTACTATCGACTCCTATGTAATCGATAGCAGAATAGTTTGATGTATCACAGACCAAAGAACAGGTCTATTAGAAGGTCTACATTTAGGGAATTCCAAACAACATAAAACTGGCCAACTTTGACAAAATGCTGTTAAAGAACATTTAAATCAGAGATGTCCAGAAATTACTCTTATTCAAACGATTTACCGTAGAGACTGCAAGCGTACATGACTGATTATCACTATAAATATTAAATATTTTCTTTAACAGTATTATTTTCACTGGACATGTCATGCAATCAATTACGTCATCAGCTATCAGCAATCTATATGGGAAGGTTTATGATAATCTTGGAAATTGTAGCATCCAAGTAGGCCCTTCATTGTATTACATTTTCTGTATCTATATCACTTTTTTTCTTTCAGATTATCTCATAACCACTGTGGCTACAACACTGGCTGTAGCCTTTCTTCTCGTTCTGGTCGGGGTCGTAGTTTTGACAATCAGGTGAGCAGCTGAGAGTAGAGGATTCGTTAATTTAATGTAACCTTTGGTCAGTTACGTTTAAGTGAATGAAGTTTAATAATGTATATGTGAAATATATATATACATGTATATATATACATACATATATATATATTTATATATATTATGTTAATCAATCTAAGGTGGATAAATCTTAACAGAATAACAGGGTAATATAATTATGTAAACTCCAGTCGCCTTTGCTGTGCATAACTACTACGTATTTCAGTCTCACATTTTCCATTATTTGCTTCATAAAGTATGACCTAAATGTTTTAAACTAATATTGTGTCAATTATTGCAATATGGGCTTTAGGTCTTTCTTGGGAAACTCTCATCACTTTAGTCGTTTTGATATTAATCGTCATTCCGTATTTCAATTGCGTACCATTCAGACTATTCATTATTTTCTGCAGTTCATTCACGATTCCCGCTTCCAGTCTATTAATATCCGCTGACTAGCAGGCCTACATATTATCATTACTATTCATTCTGCATGGATTATATTACATTGATTCATTAATTGTCATTTGACGTCCCTGACATTGCCTTAAGGTGAGGAACCGGACGTTAAATTCTTATTGATTGATTGATTGATTGTATTTCAATTTTATTTCTTTACTTTTATAAGTTTCTAGTTTTTTGCAATTTGTATCTACAAACTTTCGATCATTCAATAAAATGTATATTTAAATAGATAAAATCTGAATAATTAAAATCAATGCTCAGAAGCACTCAAATATAGCAAAATAAAATACTTAGTCAAGTAGAAATAAATTTCTTAAAATTTAGTTGGGAGAAGAAAAACATATAACAACATCTTTTCGAACAACATCTTAACATGATTAAGATGTTGTTCGAAAAAATGAAAAATAGTATGTTTCAAGTAAACAGCATTTACTTTACACTTGCAGATCTAGGAGAATGGAAATGAAAATTCAGCAAATGATTTGGAAGATTAGCTCAGAAGAACTGGATATAACTGAGACTTCTGTGCGCAGCACTGGGGTAGAACAATTGTTCTTTAATTAATCTTGTCTGAACTATTATTTTATTGTAAATATGTGTCCAATTTACATGTACATTTAGACGCTCATGGTAATATTGCCGCTATAAAGCTAGTGCATTTTAATCGTACTCAGCAGACACAAATACTGTTTATTGTATTAACTTGACCACTACGAAATAGATTAAACAAACATACGAATGCGATACGGTGTCTCTATGCTTCAGCTGAACCAACAAGTTTTATCATATTTCAGAAGCATTCATTTGCAAAGTCTACAGATACGTGTATAGCGAAGTTCCACAGAAGCATAGCATTTGTGACGAGATACATGTAAAATTGTGATAAAAGGAAAAAGTCTCGGGCTCTGCTCACAGCTGCTCCTTTTAGGAATGAGAATAATGTTTCTTAGAATTGTAAAATAATATTCATGTTCATGTGCTTATGATTAAGATCAGTATAATTGTAAGCGTCCACATCGTTTCGTAACTAGCATACAATTAACTATCAGAATACATCCAGCTGGTCAATATATCTGTGGCATAAATGTATGTATATTTCAGAAAATTCATTTTACATTTCTTGCAATATTCTAAGATTGTAATTTCAGGAATAGTATATTGCGAACTAATAAACTGGACTATTTTTTGAGAAATCAGTACAAGTATAAATAGATTATTTCATTTGGAAATGCAAAGCTTTGGAAGAGAATGAAATAAAGTAGCTAAATCTGAGGAAACAGTTATAGTGCTGGCTCAATAGATATGAAGCTGAATTATACAATAGACTATAAATTTATTAAATATTAAAAAAGGTTAAGGAAACTGTGTGTCGAAGATCTGCATCTTGAAGAAAGTAATTATTATACGGCAATAGAATAAGTTTTGTTACAATGAGAATTATACAATAACCTAGCACTAATTGCTAAAATGCAATTATTAATTTTATCCAACCAACCTCTAGGACATTGTAAATCACCTAACCAATTAGTAGTCACTTTCTTCAGGTTTGAATTTAATGCTAAGAAAATTTGTATCATATATTCAAATTCACACTTGAAAACTCAAGAAATAATTAGGAATTTATTTGAAGAAATTGTAATTTATTCCTTGTCTACATGTAGATATATCTTAATGAAATCAGAGCAAACTGACTCAAATTAACTCTTCTGCTCAAATTAACTTACATCAACGATTGAACAAGTGTATCAAGGAAAGGAGTTTAGCAGTTTGTTACATACAGCTTGATCATGTAAGATAGGATACAAGAACAAATTCACTAGATATAATAGTTTTTCACTATTGCGATATTTCTTTAATTTTGAGAAAGCAAAATGTAAAGCAGAATACATCCTGAAATATCGTTAGTAGCGAATAAATCACCTCATGTTTAAAGATGCTACACATTTATAAAAAGCTGATAAAGCTAAGGTTAACGTCAGTTTCTGCGCTCGAAAGCGATGTCAGTGTCGGGAGAGCCCAGGATTTGAACCCCGCACATACAGATCCGCGGGCGAGTATCTTACCGACTTCGCCACTGGCTCCAGCCAATATACTGTACTGTAATATTCGTAACTGAACACGAATTAAATCCGCGTTATTAATTCAGAGAGATTGAAATATGTTGTGAGCACTTCAGAAAACATAAAGTAACTATTTTTTCAGGCTTTAAAGGGAAGCTCACTTAGTATATCATCATCAAAATTGCCTGCCTCAAGCCCTGCGGTGTCTGATGAGGGTCAGACCGGGGAGTTGCTGGCCGTGTACAAAGGAGCGACTGTTCTCGTGTATCCTATATCACATTTAACGTCGATATTTCTGAAGAAATCAGACCTCATACAACTTGTTAACGTGAGTAGACTTATACTAATGCTTTGTTGATTTATATTTGATGTTTAATACGAAATCAGCAATTAGATTTAATTGCAGGTATCCAATGATTTAAGGTTTAATAGAAAACTCAAAACATTTAGCAAAATTTAAGATATCTGGAATAGTAATTAATTTAGTTATAAAATATAATTAATAGCTAGTTAGTATTATTAAATATTTAGAATTATAAATAGCTATAAAATGATTTATTAGGAATATAATCGCATGCATATAAACTAATTGCAATAAATTCTTTCATGACAAGCCTCGAGTGTGGACTCCATTTTAGCATTCAATACATCAATGCATTAAAATATTATATGAAATAAAAAGAATAACTAAAATTAAATTAAAAAATTAACTTAGTCTGAATTAAGTCATATATTTAAACTAAGTTTTGTATGACACGAAAAAGTAAACACGCTTTATAATGAAACGATCAACTATGTAGATATCTATCACTTTTAATACGACATGTTTAAACCGTTATGCAATTTGTACCATTTTCCGTATAACTAGGCCAGTGAATGTCCGACATTTTACTCACCTTAGGATCTGTCATTTAAAACTTCATGACGTTACCCCTACGCTGTTAAGACATTCCAATCGAATCGAGGTTCACTGCATTTGAAATTTTGCAATTTTGCGATATTTAAATTATGAAAATAATTTCTGACGACTTCAAGATAATTTTTGAATAACTTGTACAGTAAAAGAATTTTTTGTTTAATTTCAAATTTTAATAATTGCTACAGAGATTCTTTGATAAAGTTGCAGTTTCTTTTTATATTTTCTTCTTTACAATGCAGCGAATTGCATTACATTCATCAACCTTCCAATACCTACAATGGTTTCATATTCAAATCTGCTTGTACTGGGTCTCCCAAGGAGGGCGCCCATCCAAGTACAAATTAGTCCAGACGTTGCTTAACATCTTATATGACGTATACGATCTTTCTTATGGGTTTAACAACGTCCAAATGAATAAGCCTAAATTTCTTACAATTTTTAATGATTATTAATACTAGAATATTAATCTGCTGCACTGATGAGTTGATAATACAACTTAGTCTGATGTAATATGTTTTGAAAGTAAAAAAACACTTAATTAAATTTAATTATATTTGCATAGTATAGTGAAATTAATATATGGTCGAATTAAACTGTCACACTTAAACCCAAACAAGGCATCTCTAACGCCAATTTATGGCCCTTAGCTCGTTAGTAGCGGGGAGAGTACTGATTTTAACTCCCCACCTACTGATTCGCTGTCGATAAAGCTGATAAAACTCTCTAGCTCTCCACAATATTTGCCGCCAGTAATCGAATCCACTAATGATACATTTATTTCAGTAAGGATTACTAGAAATATAACGGCTGTATATCAATTTGGCACAGACAACTCTAATTAAATAATCCTTATGTTCATCCAATTGATTTCTGCAGCTAAAGGAGTTGAATCACGACAACGTTCAAGCATTCATAGGAGCCTGTGTTGACACTGGGAAAATATGCTATGTGTTACAAAGATGCAGACGTGGAACATTGAGGGTAAAATGTTGCCTTATTCTAAATTTTACTCTCTTTATCTCTCATTTCCATGTTGCTTTGCTTAGCGGTTAATATATAACTAACAACGTTCTCGTAATTAATACTATCCGTTGTTTTATTGTCCTACTCTAAAAAAATAATATTAATTCTTTATTTAATCGTATCTCGTTGTAACTAAAGTTATGTGAACATAAACCAAAACTCAGTCAAACATATTTCAGAGACAGCTTTCCATTAATTCCCGCAGTCTACATTTAAAAATCTTTTATAATACAGAATGGCTTTTATTCAGGATCTTGTTAACGTTAGTATTCATCTCGCTGATTACAAAATCTTGTTCAAAATATTATCTATTATTTTATCCAAGTTTAAAGTCGTAGAAGTGCTGCTACATTATAAATAAAACTGATATTAGTTAATACTAGTAGTATTATTAAATATAACTGATATTAGTTAATACTTGTTTCCCAGTTTTATAATATAGCTTTAAGCTAGACATATACAGTTTTCTCAAAATGGGTCAAACAAATCTAAGCCTATATATATATATATATATATATATATAGGCTTAGATTTGTGTGATTAACACACTTAATTGTAGATAAAAAATGTTTGCATATATATATATATATGCATATATGTATATGCATATATATATATATTTATATATATTTATATATATGCATATATATATGCATATATATATATATATATATATATATATATATATATATATATGCATATATATATGCATATATATATATATATATATATTTATATATATTTATATATATGCATATATATATGCATATATATATATATATATATATATATGCATATATATATGCATATATATATATATAGTTTTATATATATGCATATATATATATGCATATATATATATATATATATATATATATATATGCAAACATTTTTTATCTACAATTAAGTGTGTTAATCACATTGAGATATAATTTTCAGGACATTTTAGATAACGATGATGTTACTCTGGATTGGTTCTTCAGAATGGCTTTTATTCAGGATCTTGTTAACGTTAGTATTCATCTCGCTGATTACAAAATCTTGTTCAAAATATTATCTATTATTTTTCCAATTTTAAAGTCGTAGAAGTGCTGCTACATTATAAATAAAACTGATATTAGTTAATACTAGTAGTATTATTAAATATAACTGATATTAGTTAATATTTGTTTCCCAGTTTTCTTATCCTAGTCGTTGGGACAATGCATTTATTGAATAGCAATTCATATAAGTGATTAGTCATTAAGAAGGCATTAGTGACTGCGTTAGGAACTATCAACAATTTACTAAATATTTTCATATTTTCACTATTCTTTATATTTAACTAATATTATTAGTATATCAATCTATTAATCATTAATCTATGAAATATACATGTAGATAGATACATGCAAGTTTAGTGATTTTTTGTAATCAAAATTGTCCAGACAGTTCAGAGGCTATCATAATCAATTGCCCTTAATTAGAAGTCAGCATTTCTCCCAATTTGGTTAACAACGTGTACCCTAACTATCACTCTGCCTTAGATCTTGCACTTGCATTGTTTTGATCTATCTCTTGAGGTCTTTTTTTACTCGGTCGTCATCATCTAAGTTTTTTTGGCATCTATTTGTACAGTGTCTGCAAGAGACGCTCCTGAAATTGCCTTATGACGAATGTCGAGTAATCGAACGTTAAATTCTTACTGATTGATTGATTGCTATTAAGACTAGCATAATACTTTCCATATAATCCGCTAAAATAGCTATTCATATTTTAACTCAACTTGATTTGCCTGGTGAAAATTTAAAATTTAACAAGTCCTACACAATTTTAGGTGCAAGTTAAGCAAAGGCAATTGCTTTAAACTAAAATTAATTTGATATAACAAATAGTTCACAACCCTATGATACAAAATTTTCACGGTTGCAGGGCCTAATTTATCTACACAAGTCGCCCATCCATTCACACGGAGAACTAAGCAGTATGACGTGCAGAGTGGACAACAGATGGTCCCTCAAGATCTCCTGCCCTATTCTTCCTGCATTTCGATCCACAGCAAAGCCTTTGGATGTCAAAGCGATTTGCGATGTAGACTTTGAAAATACTATGGAAAGAAATCAGCATATCAATCTATTATGGACCGCTCCAGAGCTGCTCCGTATGAGCAGCAGACCGGCTCTTGGGACTCAGAAGGGAGACGTCTACAGCTTTGCTATCATAGCGCAGGAGATAGCTTACAGGGCTCAACCGTTCTTTCTAGAGGAAATGCATATGGAAAATATTAACGGTATAATAATATGTGTATCTGATATCATTACATGTGTCACTGACAAAAAATATAAATGGATTTGATAGCTTATATCAGTGTAGAATAGATGCATTGATGGAGTTTAAAGCAGTTGGTGGAAGGGGTTACTTCGAATCAGCAGATGCATTGTTCAATATGCTTATTGTTCAATATGCTTGCCTCTTTGCTGTTATTTTAGAAAACAAGAAACCGACCCTATAATCGTTTATGATCTTTTATGCATGTAGCAATAAATACTGGCATTTCAGAATCTGTACTCGAATCCAAATGAAAAAGCTAAAAAAGCTAACGTTAACGTCAGATTCATCACTTGAAAGCGATTTCAGTGACGGTCGAGCCCAGGATTTGTACCCGGCACATATCCGTGGTCGAATAGTGGCGATGAGAATATATTTGTATATATGTTGCTTTTTTTAAAGCGGCTTTTCAACCTGGTGTTCCTAACATATTTAGTATACGGCATGCTAACTCATGGATTTATAAATATCTTACAGAGATTAAACTAGTGGAACTCATATTTTACAAGGTTCCCATCTTCAATAGTTGTTATTTAAAGGCAAAATAAATATTAAATATAATTTGACAGAGAGTATCGGATTATTAATGATTTATATTCGAGAATTTGAAGCATAAATTAATGATTGAGACATTTTTATTCAAGAGTCTCTGAAACCGTTTAGGTTATTCATTCAGTATGAAATTTAATAATAAATGTTATATCAATTTATATATTTGTCTAAGTAGTACTTTATTGCCAACATACTGTCTCATAAAAACGAACCTCCATAAGTTATTTCTAAATTTCAGTAATGAAACACGAAGTTTTATTTTTTACTGCTCGACATTCTACTAGATAAGCCAATTTAACGTATTCTTGTCAATGTTGGTCAATATAGCTTGAAAATTGTCAAATTCAGAGTCATCCGTAAGTTAGCATTCAAAGACGTACTAGGCAATATTGAAAAAAGAGTGTACCAGTTGCAGTTTACCAAATCTCACAAGAATGCGTCAAGGGTGCTAACTTATTTGGTGAAAGAACTAATTCAGAAACTATTGCTTCATCTTCATTATAGAAAAAGTAGTAGGAAGTTTACTTTGTTATGAAATATAGTTTATTATTCATTGATATATTATTTAGATATTCTAATCAAGGTACTTATAGGAAGAGAAACAGAGGATTCCGTTGTTTATCGTCCAGCATTCCCAATGTTTCTAACTGAAGCCCCAGAGTTGATGACTCTTCTACAGCAATGCTGGGCAGAATCACCACAGGAACGCCCCGTGTTTTCTGAGATCAACAGGAGGCTCAAATACATGCATAAGGGAAGGTATAACGTAAATTCATAAAAAGTATAAAAAATAAACATGCATTATAGTGAAATGCTAAACTATTTTGATATCTATCACTTTCTAATACCACATGTTTAAACCGTTAGGCAATTTAGACCTTTTCCGTGTAACCAGTCCAGTGAATATCCGAGATTTACTCTCAGATCAGCGCGGCTGGAATTCGAACCCAATTAAGGTTCAATTCACCTCAGAATCTGTCATTTGAAACTTGATTACCCCTGCGCTATTAAAACATTCGTACGTAACATACAGAGCCATGTCATATTAAATAAAAGTTAAATTTAATTTTTAATATCAATTATTCTAAGTAAAATTTTACTTTTCTTAAAAGTTTTATCAGTATGTCAGTACTAGCGTAGTTACTAATGTCTAGTGAGTGATGTCTTTAGAACATCAAATTGTTGTTAGTGAAAGTCAAGCCAAGTGTAACGTCAGTTTCCAGCTCTAATAGCATGTCAATTGACAGGGAGAGCACTGATCGATATTATATACTGATTTCGGCCCTGTTCCTACTTAGCCGCTCTCAAAAACTTACCGACAGGCTACTGGTTCAGTCCATGCGAAATATGTTTAAAACTACTGAGAATGAGTAGCAAAATTAGGGCCCTAAATGAATATTGTGCAATGTGGTTTTATGGAGGATAATGTTACAAGAAATGCTATTTGCACTCTCACAATATAGTGTGAAAAAGCTAATGTATCGAATAGGTTTCTACAGTATATCTTTAGTACATCGATTCTAAGAAAGCTTTCGATAAAGTTATACAATTTAAACCGATTGATATCCAACAAGAGTTAAATATAGATGACAATGATGTAAGGATTGATAGAAGTTTATACTGGAGTTGTTTTAAATTTTATATACGACCAATACTGTTAAAAGGATTTGAATATTGCACAAATTCGTCCTCAATGGACAAGAAACTGGAGGCAACAGAGACGTGGCACTGTATAACTGTTCACTAAATTCATGACAATATGAAACTCAACAAACCAGGCAACATAAATTAAAATAAAGAAATTAAAGAATAATAGAGACTGTAGGGCATAATAATATTATACATAGATCACGTTACCAATGAAGAAGTTTCACAAAGAATTTCAACTTGTGACCTCTTGAATCGAAATCGGCGTCAGCAGTTGAGGTCTTTCGGGTATGTTATGCGAAAAATTGTTGCAGTGGCAAGAAATATAGACGACAAACGAAGTCAGGATGGCAGCGCATGACCTTAATTAAGAGTGTAAGAAAATGGAAGCAGTCAACGAAAACCAAAATGATTAGCACAATAATAGATAGAGACATATGGAGAAAATTGAGCATGACCGCCAAGACTTGGTACAGGCACACCAATTGCAGAACAGCCAATACTTTTTCTCAAGTAAATCAAAATAGGATGTAGATATATTCCTAACATATTATAGTATGAGAATAGAAGGGGTGGAGTTAAAGTGAATCGCGTAATGAGAGGGGATGGTTTACAGGGGAAGATGTTTAAGGGAGGAATTAAGGGTGAGAGGGTTAGATGAATAATGGGCTATTTGATATTCAGTTCATATGTTGACGTATGTTGAGAGGTGGAGAGGCGGAGATGTGATCTGAATTTTTTCTGGTTAATCCAGTTAATGCTAAATTGAACGTTTGAAAGTTTCCTTCATTCAAGTGTACTGTATTTGTTTTAATGACATATTTTGTAGGAATGTAGACATAATAGATCACATATTGGAAAAGTTGGAGAAATACGCCAATAATCTGGAAGCTATCGTGGAGCAGAGAACCTCAGAACTTCTGGAAGAAAAGAAGAAAACTGACTTACTGCTTCATAGGATGCTACCGCCGTAAGTATGAATAAGGTTTAAAAAATTCAAATTGATACGACCTTATTCCAAAATTCAATCATTTAATTTGAGACTCTTTATGCTCTTTTCAGTGTCATAAACTATATAGGTTGATATTATGTATCTCTCAAGTAGTCCTTTACGCTTTTACCCTGCTTTATATTACTAAATGTTTTAATAAGCCACATATTACATTTTTATATTTTCCGGCCTATAATTATTTCTACATCTGCTAGGCGATTCAGCTACTGACGGTGTTGTTAGCGCGCAGTTAAAAGACTATTAGTAGACTCTATGTAACCTTCGCATCAATCAATTAAAAGTGCAATAGTTTTGTCAACTAAAAACATATCGGCATGTGTTTTGAAAAGACATGATTGCACTTCTAGATAGCATTTGTAGAAAATACATGCGTTGAGTTCTCTATTGTTTTAATAGAGAGCATTTTTATTCTGCATGTAATATGCCTAAATCTATATTCAGGAAATTTCTTATTTGATCTCATTTTCGCAAATCTATAACTTTCACAGTCTTTAAAGTTTTTGAAACGCAAATGAAATATCTCTATATGTATATTTGTAAGAATAGGCTGCTGGTAAAGCCCTATAAGTTGCAACCTGGGTTAGCTCCTTACGACTCCGTTGTAGATATAATTAGCGGTATGAGTAATGCATGTCTCAGTGTATATATTTGATTTAATGAATAAAAGTGAAGAAAAGCTCGTTGTTATTGCAGATTTCAATGATATTACGAAAAGAGAAAGTAATATCATACACGAGATTTCACTTAATATGTTCGATTCTTTAGATAATTAAAATATTCTTTGTGCAGAGTTGTTGTTGAAGAACTGAAGCTTGGTAGAACGGTACCGCCTGAGATGTTCTCCAGTGTTACCATCTACTTCTCAGACATAGCAGGCTTCACGTCTCTCTCCTCAGAGTCGACTCCTATACAGGTCGTTGATCTACTCAATGATCTCTATGGAACATTCGACGATACCATCTCTAGACATGATGTCTATAAGGTTAGTTAATCAATCAATCAATCAATCTGCCAATCAATCAATCTATCAATCTTCACGTCTCTCTCCTCAGAGTCGACTCCTATGCAGGTCGTTGATCTACTCAATGATCTCTATGGAACATTTGATGATACCATCTCTAGACATGATGTCTACAAGGTGACTCCATATTCTTCGTTGAAGTTATTGTTATACAACACTACATGTATATATATATATATATATATATATATATATATATATATATATATATATATGTATATATATATATATATATATATATATATATATATATTGTACGGACTCGTTAGAAATATTTGATGGTAAAAGTAAAAGGATAGGCCGATAGGTATATGACAAGTAATTATAATATAATAACGTGAAAATGGTTAAATGAAATAGTATGTCTTATGATAGTTAATCTTTCTCTGAGAAGCAAAATATTTAATCAATCACTTAGAATGGCTCAATAGCGCAGTGGTAACGTCTTGAAGGTTTAAATTGCAGATTCTGAGGTGAATTGAACCCTCGTGTGTTCGAATCTCAAATACTCAGACCTGAGAGTAAAATCTCGAACATTCTCAGAACTGGCTATACGAAAAATTGAATAATGTGCCTCACGGAATTAAATATGTGATATTTAAAGTGATATTTATCAACATATTAGATTATTTCACAATAATATGTGTGTTTGATCATGTCATTACAATCGCTTAAATTTAAAATTAGCTTTCAAGATGTTATAATATAGCATAGGTGTCTTGTGAAAAAAAGCGGAACTCAGTTTATATAAAAATTCATAGGCCTAATTAAAGTTTTTGAGCTGTGAAGATTGCTGATGATAGAAACGAATGAATGAATGTTGCCGCCCTATGTTCTGTACAGTACGAAAGGAACTGATGATAATGAATTTGAAGTTTTGCAGATTAAATTAATATCAAAATTAGAAGTATTATGACAATTCTTAACCATAATTTATGTAGATACTCATCCTTATTCTTCACAATGTTTATGTAATTAATGTATAAACTCTCAATGCTTTATCCTGTGCAATGAAATTATTTTACTAAATGGCTTGGTTCCTCAACATGTAAGTGTAGTCTTTATTACCCCAGTCTATATTTCCCTAAGGTAAGAGAGTGAAAACCTTGGTTTCGACCACGCAATTGTATGGAGATGAAATAAGGACCTTAAGGAAGGAAGATACATATGTATTAGGAAACTAGAGGCATCGGAAACGTGGATTTGGAGAATGGAGAAGATTTGCTGGACTCACAAGGTTACAAAGAATGAAGTTCTGGAGAGAGTTGGTACAGGTATACAGTTGATAAATGTATTAAAAAATAGGAAGAACAGTAAGATAGGACACATTCTAAGGAGGGAAAGTCTATTAAAAGAGGTCATAGAAGGTAGAATGGAAGGAAAAGAGGTAGATGCAGGCCAGATTAGGTATATTAGATAATTTAAAGATCCACTCATAAGTGGACATGAAGAAGAAAGCGGAAGACAGAGAAGAGTTTAGGTGTTATATAACATGGACCTGCCAGTAGGCAGTGCACTAAGATAGAGATATTATTATAATATGTATCCTGTATAATTTTTGGTATTATTTTAATTGTCGCTGCTCTAATCTAGCAGTAATGTTTGTGAACAGGAGTTGTTTTGGTATTTCTAGTTATACACGTTTGCTTTTTGCTTTCTTTATGTTGATTTATGTTGTGTTTGATTTGTGTTGTTCGTGTTCTTACTGCAATAAGTTTAGTGAATAAAGATGATATATAGGAGAACGTTGTGATTGGTGTGCACACTCCGTCTTAAACGAACTACATGTATGTTTAAAATAGAAAATACCAAAACAATACCCTACATCGCACTATATTTATAGTAGCATGAATACTTAAATGTCAAATTAAAGGTGGAGACAATAGGAGATGCCTACATGGTAGTAAGTGGATTGCCAGTGAAGAACGGTGGTAGACACATTATGGAGATATGTAACATGGCACTGGATCTACTCAGTAAGGCGTCCGTGTTTAAGATCCGTCATAAACCTGAAGCAGCTCTCAGAGTCAGGATTGGTATCCACACCGGACCCTGTGCTGCAGGTGTGGTAGGACACACGATGCCCCGCTACTGTTTGTTTGGAGACACCGTCAACGTCGCCTCCAGGATGGAATCTACTGGAGAAGGTTAGTATAATTTTAAACGTCTATATACATGTACATGTAAATCAGACAATATTTTATTCTGACTTGGATTTCGTAAGTTTTATTCACCTGAATGTGTTCTAATTTTGTCCAGTTATTTGAAAACTTGGAGTAGATATTTCTAAGCCTATCGCCGTGTACATATAAATTGAGGACCATTAACAATTTTATATTCTCTGAAGTTACTTGTTGAAGTTATTTATTTTTAGGGCTCATGTTGGGGTCTTCAATCAATCAATCAATCAATCAATAAGAATTTAATGTCCGGTATCTCGCCATAAGACAATTTAAGGGACGTCTCTTGTAGACACTACACTATGTCTTCGGACCTTTTAGTCCTTTTCATTTAATGTGAATTGCTGTATTTTGTGAGACTTTTATAGCTCTATTTTGTGCAATGATCGAATCATTTAAATTAAGTTCAAAGATGCTACATTCACACTGTATCTCTTACAATTTGAGAATATTTATTGTCGAGAACATTAATATTATTGGCTTTACTTTTCGGAATTTCACCCATTTAAGTGAACACCCCCGTGTTTTACCCATTTATACAAACACTCCCCGTGTTGTGCTCGGGTCCCCGTGTTGTGCTCGGGTCCCCGTGTTGTGCCCGGGTGTGGTTGGACCACTGTAGAATAGGGCAACCGCAAACAATCTGCCGCGTGTACGAAAGAGGCGACTAAAGGCAGGAGCTGAGGATGGCAAGAGGGGACCCACCTCAGCATGAAATATATATTCCTCAGGATTAAATGGTAATTAATCCACTTAACTGAGGAAGGCAACGGGAAACCACCTCAGAAGCCGTATTTTTGCCAAGCTATAGGCTACATAAGGTATGGATATGGCATAGACTTTGTGAGGAGGAAAACTTGTTGATCTAAGGAGTGCTTTTATGGAGCGAGAAAACAGGACTTTGAGTATGAATATGTACCTTTAACGTGCCACTTTGCAGTGCACTGAAGAAGAAGAAGATATGAACACATCGATAATTATAAGAAAAGGTTTAACAATAAAATCATATTTTAGAAATACTCCCATCGATTGTTGTATATGACTGGTTTAACGGTTACACTTGTTGCCAAGCTAACTCTACAGTAAGGGACCTTTCGGTCCCTTACTGTAGAGTTCGCATTCAGTTCATACTAAAATGTTAACATTTGCCTCATCTTTAGCTAAGAAAGTTCCGAGGGCTCATTTTATACAGACTCTGACATAACAGGCAGAGACGAGCTTCAAATTGTACATATATGTAGACGACAAAGTGGAGATATATAGTAAAACTAAATAAGTTTTTTACCGGCCTTTGAGTGTTTTAAGATTAAATTAAAGTTTTGGGTTAGGATTAAGATTAGGGTTAAATTTCGTGTTAGGATTAAGATGAATATTAAGGTTTAGCGATAAGTTTAGGACTGAAATTGTCCTCCTCCTCAAACTTGCTCATTCCTGTTCTTACGATTTACATGTACATCTGATCGAGTATGTACTTGTTGATCAACACATTTATCAATAGATTTAAAATGTTATAATGCTTCTTTTTAATCCAGTTTTTATTTTGTTGTTATTTGTTATGTTTTGGATATATGGTTACACACATGTTTATCTCATGTGTTTACTATGCTTTCATTTTTAGTTGATGCTATTGTTGTTTTCATTATATCTACCTTCCTGTCTTAGGATATTAATCGTTACCTTTGGTTATTATTATTGCCCATTCTTGATATACTTTACGAAGTGTAAAAACGATCCTAATGAATGAAGTCTATCAAGGAATTGACTGGATCAAAAATAAGAGTAATACTGATATGACCACATCTTTCAGAAAAGTAATCACAACGGAAATTGGGAGGTCAGCATCACTCGTAATATATTATTGCATGTTCAATGTTATGCATAGGCTACGTATAAATTTCACATGTTGATATAAAGTCTGTATGATTTGATTTATATTAATTGATTTTAGTTCAGAGCCTGATGAGTCTTAAACAAGCATATAATTGCTTCCTGACTCTGTAATGTTATGTTAAGTTATTAAATGTTTAATTGTATCTTCTGAAACACTAATTCCATTTTACTGTTCGCTTTCAGTTCTAGTTTAGTAATTAGATATAACATGTTTCATGTTCTTTATCAATTTACAGTAATTTTTTTTTCATTTTATGCCGTTGTTTCTTGAGTAATTTTGCTGATATATTTGAAGCCTCCAAAATACATTTGAGTTCAGCAGCACAAGAAGCTCTCAGTTCATTCCCTGAATACAAAACAGAATTACGTGGCGAGACCTTTGTGAAGGTAATTAACAATAATTTTTTAATTGAAATTTTAAATGTTAGATTAAGATAGAAAACTATTAGATAGAGTGGCTGAATAGAGAGAAAGCTTCCATCATGCCGATGCCATACGCTGAAATCTTAACTGTTTATATAAGTAATGCCAGTACTGTGGTATGATGAATTACTGTATATTTTTGTCTTAAGCGTTTCTTTATCCAGTTAAATTTTGTTAACGTACTGAAAACTGCAAAGAAGAAAGGGAATCAGCACTAATTTTAAATCCTGACTTTATATAGAGATACCTCTAGAGGCCATCTGTAGAAAAATATATTGGATAAAGAAGGATTAATAAATGCGGATGCAGTATTATCTGGGTTGTAAACTACAGCTTGCACTTTATACCAATAGTTTTAATATTTCAGGGCAAAGGTATGCTCAGCACTTTCTGGCTCCTGGGGAGAGATATCAATTAGCCATAGATTCGACTGAATGCGTTGAATGAACGTTTATTTTCCTTACTCTTTTCAGATGTGATGTTGTTGTTGGTTATGTTTTATCGGTCAAGAAGAAAGTTTATTGTAAAGTCAATTGAAGCGAAGTATAAATCAATAACAATTTATCGTCAGGTTCCTCGCCATAAGGCAATATCAGGGTCGTCGAGATTATAAAGTCGAGAAGAAGGAAATTATTAAGTATAACTTAGTACTGTATATCTCTTTTTGACAAGGACTATATAGAGAGAGATCGTCATACTGAAGCCTGCTGAATTAGTTTCAATTTAATAATCACTACTTAATTTATATCCCAGTGAGTAGGCAGAAACCGCTCATTCTGGTAGAGGTAGTTGATGGGAACACAGTTCATGGTCGTAAAGCATTAACACAACTTTAATTTTTTATTTTGTTGCACATCACTGAGTCTCTATGCAATAGTTTTTTGATTCTCGGATAATTAAACCCAGACTAGAATTTTGAATTATAATTGAATAAAGAATGTATTGAATATAAATTTGTTAAAATTTTGGTATTAAGAGAAGAGATACGAGATCCCTGATCCTGATGATGTTACCAATAAGGGATTGTTTGTTATAATAGTGTTTGCTATAATAGTGTCCTATGAGTAACAACTGTCAATAACAACACGAAGAGACCTGTTATAATATCAATATTTTCTTGCTATTTCTAATGTAACAGACGTGATTGTGTTGTTAAGTGTGTCTCTAGGTATATCATTGGTTGTATCGTTGAGTGTATCATTGGGGGTATCATTTATGAGAATCTCATGTGTTGTAATCTGCATTAATTGCGTATTATTAATCTATTATTAATTGTGTATTATTAATCTATTACTAATTGCGTATTATTAATCTATTATTAATTGCGTATTATTAATCTATTATTAATTGCGTATTATTAATCTATTATTAATTGCGTATTATGAATTATTGTCTGTGTATGTCTGCTTATGATTGTAGGCTGTAAACTAGATGTATTTATCCTCTTTGATGACCCGTTTTAATGTGAAATTTTGTATTTCGTGCTTTGCTGATAATGTCATTAAACATAGTTCTCTCTCTCTGTGTCGTTGAGTGTATCGTTGACTTTATCACTGCGTTCTTGCCCTAAAAGCAACTGTGACTGTTTCACAAGAATCGACTATTTAATGAATGAAAAACGTTTTGAGAACCAGTTTGCAATTCATTGTCATTAAAGAAAGGAAACTTAATTTGGTAAGAGAACCGCTCTCTCGTGCTCCGTCAAGTGGCAGATCCAAGGCACATATCCCTACTCATATGCTGCCTTTTACGCTTCATAAAGAGCACTCCATCGATCAGAGTTAATCTTTTCACAAAGGCTGTGCCTTGTCCACACATTAATGTAACCTACAGATTAGTAATAATATGGCTTCAAAGGTGGTTTCCCATTACTCTCCTAAGTTGTTGCGTAGTTGCCTCTTACAATGCGTGCATTTTACGATTAATCTGTTCTTCATTGGACCGGTTATGACACAAGAAGATAAGAGAATTGCCTTATCCAATTATGCAACTATTGCTTAGTTGAGTTATTTGCTTTGTGTATTGTTGCATGTAACAATGCCATATTTAAACGCATGAAAAGGAATATGTACTTCGGACCTGATATTTTTAATATTGGAGAGATAGAGAATGATATATTCAATTTTATTTATCTCACGAGATCTTTCATCATTTGTTATCTGCTTATATACTACACGTATAAACTTATCTTCATTATCTATATTATGCTTTGAAAATCTTTGAAATATTAAGAGATCGAAAATGTGCTTCTTCAGGTAATGGTCTTTAAACTATTAATTCCGTGATACGTTAAATATACAATTTATTTCTTTGAAAAAAAGTTTATTATTTAACTTAATATTTAAACTTATAATGTTTAGATAGGGGCCTACGTGTATTTGAATGAGAATGATGAATATTTAAATACTTAAATATTTCAATTAGTATTTTAAAATTACATGCACATTTAGAACAATGCTAAATGATGTCTATAACATGCTGTAATGTAAAATATACCTACAGAATTATCTAAAGAATGAGATTATCAGATCAGTCTGGCCGTTTGAAAATCGTTTAGAAAGCATAGTTCAATGCTACAGATAGCTTCGATCTTTGTTGGATTTTCAAAACTAGTACTCAATCACGAACTAGTAAAAAGAGAGAAACGCTTTTTGTCAGTATATTAATAGTAATGCAATTTATATGCGTACGATATTGAATTGAGAAAAACGAGCTAGCTGAGCATCATTGTATTATATATGCACTATAGACCTATGTTTATGTTTTCATAAGAAATATACGCCATTATTATATTATTATATTTCTCTGTTATTCTACATTTATTAATGTAAAAAGTTAATTTTTAATATTTTTTATATAGGCTACCACATCTTTATTCATGCAATATAGGGTTACATTGGGTCAAAATTGTCGTAAAATATCTCCATAAAAATTATTATGAAGGATACATTATGTTATATTTTTATAACCTAGCCATGTTGAACCTACTATCTAATAATATATAGAAGTCAGAGAAGCATTGATGGAAATAGAAATAATATATTGTATACATATTACACTGTATAGAGTGTTTTACTTTGGACTATGTAATATATTGTGTTTCTTGTAGTACAACAGTTTTAGAATGCAATCGAAGTTATTCTTCTGAGTAGCATTCTTTATATTTGTTGAGAAATTTACCATCACCATAGCGCTCAGAAAACCAATGTCTTCGATGTAATTTTATTTAAAATATTGTTAATGTACTATAATAGTTAAATAGTTCGTTACACATATACATGTACATGTAGATTACTTTAAAATCTGCTACACAGTATGTACAAATACTCGCGCTGAGTATACTTTTGGCGAGATGTCCGATGAGGGATTTGAGCGAATGGATATCGGATATTTGCACCAATTGGCCGTGAATTAAACACGTTGCTCCAGTATTTTGCACATAGTATGACAACTATATTTTTAAATTTACGAGATGATGAGTCCATATTGTGAGCGTATAAGTTCAATATGAGAAGCAATCTTCAGTTGATAGCTATTCCCTTCAGAGTATAGTGTCGCTATTCCAGCCGTATCTAAACAAAAAAAATTAAGATACTTTATTAATAGGGAAAATATCGTAAATATATAAATACTAGTTAATATTCGTTTATTACATGAAATCTGACATACCGCAGAAAACGTACACACACACAAATGGCAATATAGAAAGTAATAAACATAAGCAGACATTGTTTAAAAAAAACTTAATAAGAGTCTTTATATAGCATTCTAATTATAAAGTTCTTATCCATCAAAGGTGTGCGCTTAGATGGTAAAGAGAAAGGGTGAGCCCTCTCCCTGAGCTTAAAGTTAACATTATCTTTAAGCGGCGGAAGAAGCCGGTGCAGGACACGCTGTTTGTTAGTGATGATAGCGTTAAACACTATTACATCAACCCATACTAAGCTACAGAAAGTGCACTATATAGTTGTTTACGGCGTAATGTTGAATAAAAAAAATATATTAATTTTGTAACTGGTTACATTCGCTAGAATTAAATATATTAACTCTAATGAGAGTACCTTTAAAAAATTAAAAATAATTTATGACTCCGAAAATACAATGCAAACTTCTCAACGACTTTAAACGTTCAACGAGGTTTCAAGTTGATCCTCCAATGTACACTTATTTGGATGACAATTTTGATTCGACCTGAATTAATTACTAGACATTTTATTTATTTATTTAAAATTTCGCATTTGCATAGAAAGTACACAACGTAACGTAATGGAATAGCATATAATTGCAAAACCATTAACCCAAGACATCAGTATCAACAGCGAAATCAGTTAAGAGTCCTGTCGACAGTGATCGCTGATCACTTCTAGCGCAATATAACTAAAGCCAACCCAATGAGCAAGCAACGGAAGATCGAAAGAAGTGCTATCGAATTCTGAGTTTTTGGATAGAATAAGTGTAGAAATATGTGTCAGTAAACAAACCTCAACATAAGTGATTAAAGTGAAATAAATTAACTGGAGTGATTACGATTTTATAGAAGTAGAAAGCATTAGATCAAGAATGGAGAAAAAGAAGGTTATGAGGCGCATTATGTTTGGATAGAGAAGGTGAAGAGGGCATTTGCACTTTAGCGCCAATACGATATTTTTATTAACTAAACAAAAAATATTAGCTATTTTGGCTCCAAGCATGCAAAAACGGATTGAAATAATGGTATAGTTCCGTATTAATAAGATACTAAAATATTAGACATGAGGAGACACAGCATAATCTAATGAGCCATTTTAGACCATGGCGCTCTTCATTAACATAATTTGCTACATGATATTCATCTCATGCTACCTACATTTACAGGTGTCCTATCTCCTCATAGCTTAACGCTATAAAAGTTTCAACCAATTCTAATTTCCTTCACTACACCTTCTTAAGAAGATAGTGATATATTTTCACTAAGTTGGTCATCTAACAAACAATTAAAATGAAGAGTGCGAACTAAGGCTTACACCATCCGAAATATGATCTACTTAAGCATATGAAAGACTTTGCTGAGTAGAAGCCTCCGATCAGCAAATCGTTATTTAGGACATATTAGGACATGTTGCAACAAATAAATGCTAAAGAATCTCTTTACGCTAAGCCGATTAAATTTTCCTAATAATCAAGAAACATGAAAAACGTGAGATTATTGAAATTTGAATAAAAGCATACGTCTGTCGCATCTCTGACCTGTGCGGCCGGCATCACAACATCACGCAAAAATAGGAACCAGGAAGATTCATACATGGTACGCCGGTGGACATGGACTAGACGCACAGTTGTCGATGATTGCGAACATAAAATATATGATTTTATAGCATTTATTTGTTGCAACATGTCCCAATATGTCCTAAATAACGATTTGCTGATCGGAGGCTTCTACTCAGCAAAGTCTTTCATATGCTTAAGTAGATCATATTTCGGATGATATTGTATAAACATATCCAGTATTCAGTATAGTAATAATACACGTATGTTATCTAAAAGTATTGTAACATGCTCGTTGCAGTCGTTGGTGTCTGCGGTTTGTGAATTAAATATTAAAAAATGAACGATTTATAAATTGAGAAGATCTCTGAAACACTATGATGCTTTCTTTTCCTTCAAACAAACCGAAAACCACTGACATTACTTGTAAGACTGATCACCTATATTTATATATACACACATATCTAAGTGATAAAAGTGTAGGTATATAAATGTAATCATCATCATCATCATTATCATCATCATCATCATCCTCATCATCATCATCATCATCACCTTCCCAATTAAACTACCAAATCCCAATTTAACTTGGGGATTTTTATGTACTTTTTTCTCTCCTCTCTGTCCCACATCAGACCATTAGTTAATCCTCCGTATATATATATATATATATATATATATATATATATATATATATTTATATATACATGTATATATACAGTCTATATATAAAAACAAACATAGTATTAATAAATAAATCATAATAATAATCACATTAATCAAAAGAAATGTAATCTTATATGAATAAATAAATAAATAAAGTTATAAATATATATATAATTTAATTTATTATTTTACTGCATATATATATATATATATATATATATTTATATATATATATATATATAACTTTTAAAGACAGATCCTGAGGTGAATTGAAATCTCGTGGGTTCGAATCCCAGCCGCGCTGATTTGAGAATAAAATCTCGGACATTCAATGGACTGGTTATACGGAAAATGGTCTAAATTGCCTATCGGTTTAAACATTAAAAGTGAAAGATATCAACATAATTGGTTTAAACATTAAAAGATGTCAACATAATTGGTTTAAACATTAAAAGTGAAAGATATCAACATAATTGATCATTTCAATATAATGCCTGTATGCTGTTTATATATATATATATATATATATATATATATATATATATATATATATATATACAGGGTGAGTAAAAAATGATTGCAGTTGCCAAAAGTTTGAATATCTCAGGCCACTGTTAATATTTTCCAATTAAACTTTTACCAATCATTAATAGACTAATTTATGATGGGATGGCCAATTTCCATCAATTTCGGTACATAGATTGGCAAGTTATGCAAGTTTCAGCAGAGCAACCCCCTATTTTTACCTAAAAATGGCGTTTGCTACAAAGGTTAAGACAGATTGCACTTCATTGACGAGACGATAAAGGTGAACTCTCAGTATTACGTCAACACTTTACTTCCGGAGCTGTTTGAGGATTGCTATACTCTTTTACCAAATAGTTTCATCTTTCAGCAGAATGGTGCTCCGGATCATGAATCTCTTCATGCACAGGAATGGATCAACGACAGAAACCCGGATTTCATTAAGAAGAATGAATGGCCTCCAAACTCTCACGATTTAAATCCTCTGGATTACTATTTTTGGGGAACCATGCTGCATCTCTATCAGAAACACCAGCCGAAGCCTAAAAACAAGACAGAACTGCAGGAAGTGCTACAATTGATCTGGGAGAGTGTGCCCTAGGCTGGAATCAATAAGGCTGTCCAAGCGTTCCAAATGCGACTGCAGTCCTGCGTAGCAGCGGGAGGAAAGCATATCTAATTGGCAGTAATGCTACCAGATACAACTAGTTTATGAACCATTACAATAGCCCTTTTCAGGGCCAAAATAAAAATAAAATTAAATATAATTTATGTTTACAGCACATTAAAAAATGGGGAGTTGCTCTACTAAAACTTGCATAACTTGCCAATCCATACATAAAAATGGATGAAAATTGGCCACCCCATTAGATGTTAGTCATTTAGTAACTGATATAAGTTTTATTGGAAAATATTATCCATAGCCTGAGATATTAAAACTTTTTGCAGGTGTAATCCTTTTTTTACTCGCCCTATATATATATATATATATATACACATGTATATATATATATATATATATATAAAGAAAGGTTTAACGTCCGTTTCCTCATACAAGGATGATGTCAGGGACGTCGATATATATATATATATACATATATATACATGTATATATATATATATATATATATATATATATAAGAATAAGTTAACAAGTAAATCAACACATGGTGGCAATATTACATGGTTGAAGGTAGGAACTTGCCTAGAAAAAGGAGAAAATGAGAAAAGTAAAAAACTATGTCATATTTGTACCGTTTTGTTGAAAAATAAATGTTAACAAGTATACTTACGTAAAAAGGATGGAAATTTCTTATCTTATTTTCAATGTTATAAGTAAACAGGGTTGTTTTCATTAACAGTAAACATTAGTCGAAGCTGAGGAAGGCACAGGTAGCCCACCTCGTCATAAGCAGAATCTCCCAATAAAAATGGAATATCAAAAGGAAGGTCATTGATTATTTAAAGATCCACTCGTATGTGAACCGGAAGAGGAAAACGGAAGATTGAGAATAGTGGAGGTGTTATATACCATGGACCTGCCAGTAGGCAGTGCACTAAGAGAGATTTTCCTTGTTGTGTCCTGACCACTAAAGAATAAACTAAGCGTTAACTGCACAAGTCGTAAGAAGCGACTAAGCAAGAACTGAGGAATTCAACTTGAAAACCCATTAAAGACATATTTTCCACAAGCTACATAAAGCAGGGATAAGACATAACTCTTTTGAAGAGATTAAAATGTTGATCCATGGAGTGTCTTAAAGGGGATTAACATGATGATTTATGGAGTGCTCTTGTAGGAAACAGAAAGCAAACTATAATTGAAAAGGTGTATCATGGGCCTGCCATTTGACAGAACACTAGAGAAAAAGAGAGGTCTTATGATCAAAAAGTTTATGAAAAGATGGATTCAATTGAATATTGAATAGATATATACCTGTTTGGCAGCTCTGTCCAGTATAACCGGAAGTACAAATGCACGAGTAGGTTTCCACAGCATTCACATAGGTCCCGTCGTGCAGACATGGACTAGAGGAGCAGTGGTCAACGGCTGCGAACATAAAATTTATGATTTAAATGCTGTAATAATATCTTGATATACTACACTGTGATTTTTATAACTGACACCCCAAACTGCATTAACTGTAAAGTCGTCAGAAGTTTACCGATGTTCTTGAAATTTACAGCACTTGACCATCAGCCTATTCTAAAAAACACGGAGAAATTTCTTTTGAATATCTTTAATAACGTGAAACTTATAGTTTCGCGAATAGGAGTGGGGTCAGACAAGAAATTTCCAATACCGGATTACGAGCGTGTTACATGCAGCGTAAAATTATATCTTTAAAAATAATAGCGAGCAGAATTTCAGCTATATTTTGAAGAGCAATCATTTCTTTTCAAAACGACATGAAATACGTGCTGATATGTTCTTAATTGACAGAGTAATTGAACTTTTTATGGATGCATTGCATGAAGAGAATAAACGAAGAAGCTATTTTAACTGTGGCGCTAGAGGACGCCGCTGCAGTGGCTGCGGTGATTGCAATGCATGCATTAAAAGTTCAATAATTTTATCAATTAAGAACATATCAGCACGCATTTTACGTCATTTTAAAAGAAGTGTTCGCTCATTAATGTAGCATTAGCTGACATTTTGTGACGTGTTCGCTATTATTTTTAAAGAGATAATTTGTAACACGCCCGTAATCCTGTATTGGAAATTTCTTGTCTGATCCAACTCCTATTCACAAAACTATAACTTTCACGATATCAAAGATATTCAAACGAAATTTCTCTGCGATTGGTAAAACTGGCTGATGGTCAAGTTCTGTAAATTTCAAGAACATCGGTCAACTCTTTATAACCCTATTGCAAAAATAATTAGGGGCATCAGTTATAAAAAACACAGTGTATATATATATAAAAATATATATATATATATATATATATATATATACATACATATACATACACACAGACATATAAGCCTATATATATATATATATATATATATATATATATATATATATATATATATAAAGGAATGGCAGGGGTTAGCGAGATTGGACTGCAGAATATAATGGATAGGCTGAATGATACGGCCCTAAGATATGGCATGAAGATTAATATAAAAAAGACCAAGGTTATGAGAGTGTCCAATAATAAAGGTGAAATTAATATCACAATAAATGGTACGAAATTGGAACAGGTAAGGAGTTTCAAATATTTGGGTTATACTATAACCGATGACGGGAAATTTGAGACTGAAATATGCAGTGGGATTGCACAAGCAAAATCGGCCATTGTTACTAGAAAAGAACTATTAACAGAAAACTGAAGGAAGATACAAAGATAAAGATAGTGAAAACTTTGGTTTGGATCATGCTATTGTATGGTTGTGAAACATGGACATTAAGGAAGGAAGATATAGGGAAACTGGTGGCATTGGAAATGTGGATTTGAAGAAGAATGGAGAGGATTAGTTGGACTCAAAGGCTACAAATGAGGAAGTTCTAGAGAGTTGGCACAGATGGACAGTTGATAAATGTATTAAGAAATAGGAAGAAGAGTTGGATAGGCCACATTCTAAGGGGGGAAGATCTATTAAAAGAGGTTACAGAAGGTAGAATGGAAGGAAAAGAGGCAGGGGCAGGCCGAGATTAGGTATGTTAGATGATTTAAAGACCCACTCATATGTGGAAATGAATAGGAAGGCGGAAGACATAGAAGAGTGGAGGCATTATATACCGTGGACCTGCTAGTAGGCAGTGCACTAAGAGAGATGTATATATATATATATATATATATATATATATATATATATATATATATATAAAGTAAAAATTTGACAACGATTTAGAATACTTGTAAATTTTGTTTATAGGCCTACATAGCCTATAGTTTTATGTTGTGTTCTTAACGATCTCTTAAAATGAAATCGTAGGTAGTTTGCAACAAAATTTATCTTCAGCGAAAATGATATGAAATTATTTTCTAAAGTAAGGCGTATATGTACTCAATATTCTACATTAGAGTTTAAGACTACTCACTTAATTCGCAATTAGATCCAAAATAATGCTCTGGACATTTGCAGTGGTATCCGCTATCTGTATCTGTGCAATTTCCTCCATTTTTGCAGGGATTAGGTTGGCAATCAGTTACATCTGCATGCATCAAATTGCAAACAATCGCATATACATGTATTTAAAAACAAGTTCTTCGAATAAATAAGTTTTAAGGATATTTTAAAGACTGATTGAAGTAAGAAGGAAAATTTTAACAATGTATAAAAACATCAGTCTACATTTAACTAATAGTTTTTACTATTTTCTTACCCAGCTATTGTGAAATCGATAGAAATTTATATAAAGATTGAAAGCTATTAAGGTTCACGCTATATTACATGACACAGGAGTTCAGAAATTGTGCTACAGCAATGGAATTAATTATTTATTTGTCTGAATTTAATAATATTATATTGACGAAATATAAACATCATTTCAATTAAATCAAACAATTAGCTTTCTAGGATTGCGAAGAGAGCATTATATTATATTAGGTTATATGTAGTGATATAATACTTAGACTACAAGATACAAATATCATAATTAGACTAAGTAGCCATAATAACTATAGGAACTCTAGTAACTTTAGTAACTATAGTTATAGCTGTATAACTATAGCTAAAGTTATAAGTATAACAATAACTATAACTATAACTATATCTGTAGTGATGTGTGCTGTATGGACGTCCCTGACATCATCTTTAGATTAGGAATTGGACTTTAAACCTTCATTATTATTATAATTATAACTATAACTCTAACTATAGCTTCACGTGGAAGGGGTATGGCGTAACGGTTAGAGTATTCGCCTAGCATACAAGTGGCTTGGGTTCAAAACCCAGGTCAGTCAAGTAATGATCGATATTCCCTTGGGCCCATGGAAGGTTAATTTTGTATCGGAGCGTGCAGCCGATTGGCCATATCAATAGCAAAGATGCGATTAACCATGGAAAGGATTAATAATAACATGCCACGAACCTGTAAAGTGGTCGAAGACCGGACACCGGCCATGACACCGCTATAAAAATTGTCGGAGGTTAATATTATAAATATAAATATAAAGCTTACTATAACTACAAACATAACTATTACTGTGAATATAACTACAACTATGACTATGGCTATGACTACGACTTTGACTATAAATATAACTATAAATATAACCTTAACTGTAACTATAAGTATGCCTATGCCTATCTCTCTCTCTCTCTCTCTCTCTGCGCACTGCATACTGACAGGTCCATGGTATATAACGCCTCCACTCATTTCTATCTTCCGTTTCCCTCTTCACGTCCACATTGGAGTGGATCTTTAAATTATCTACAATATTCCTTTTAATATACCATTATTTTGTAGGGATTCTTGTTACGACGCTGTGGGCCCCTATGCCTTCCTCAGCTTCGACTAGCAGTTGCTGGATAGGAGCGTCATTCCCTGAGAAGTCAATCCAATTTTGCCCACAAACAATCCTGTTTACCCACAAACTATCCTGTTTACCCAGTTTACCTTATCTTATATGCATGTTCTAAATTATGTTCCTATATGGGTAGGGGCGACATGGTAGAAAAAACTGAACGATCTGATATCTTTGTTCTATGATGCCATTAGTTCAGCTTATTAACAGTAATTTAACGCATGCTATGCCCGAAATTTTAGTATCTAATAATGTAATAAAATACAAATGACATATAATCTGAATAAAAATTCATTATTAGTGGAAGAGGAATAAAATTATTTTCTAAACCTCGAAATAATCTTTAAATTAGACATTAAAACCTTGTGAATCATCTTCTTCTAGTGCACTACCCAAGGCAGGCCCATGGCTTATAACTCTTAAAAACAATTCTATCTTCAGCCTTCTTCTTCATGTCTATATATGACTTTGTATTCAGATTATCCAGCATCCCTTGCTCGGTCTTACTACAACTCTTTTCTATTCAATCAATCAATCAATCAATAAGAATTTAACGAATTTAATTTTTCCATTGCATTCTTCCTTCTATTACATCCTTTAGCAAACCATCCACCCTTACATTGTGTTCTATCCAGCTTTTTATTTTTTTATCACGTTTTTAACTGTCTACCAATGCGGACTCTTTCAAGAACTTCTTCATTTGCAATTTTGTCAGTCCAACTAATTATTTCGATTCTTCTCCATAACGAAATTTCCAGTGCCTCTAGTTTCCTGATATCTTCGTTTTTATTGTCCCCGATTCACTTTTGTTTTGAATCATAATTATCTTAAATAACCTTATCTTATCAGCAATTGGAAGTTTGATACCCTAAAATATCACTCACCATATTCGCAATTATCTCCAAACTTTTCAGTTAGACAGGTGCACTGATGACCGTTAGCTGTACCCTTACAAGTTCCTCCATTTTGGCAGGGATTAGGTTTACAATAGTTTTCATCTGTAACAATCACAGATAGTCTACAATTAAATGCGTAAATAATTTGAAAGCTGTATGGGTTCGGGGCACATTGGCGAAGGCGGCATCCCAGAGCGTAGAGGAACTATTTTAAATATTTTTCATCTTTCTTTTAATTAAATAAAGTCTTTCTTTTATCTTATATTTTAGCCCAGGGCCTTATACAGCCCATGGCATTAAAAAATTTGAAAGCTTAAAAGTAAATCTTAAGATATTAATAAAGTTAATTCAAATCTAAACTTTAAAACACATATTTCGGCCGTCTGCCGTTCTTCTTTTTTCCATATCCGTCAATTACGTCAAATTTGTAAACCCTTGATATCAATTCTGCCACTGCATTAGCTAATGCGCATGTCCATTCTAAACTAGATTACGGTAACTCCGCGCTGAATGAAAAATGGCAGTAAGAACAGAACAGAAATGAAAAATGATAACAAACAGAATAACACAAACTACGGATTACACCATTAACTTAAAGAGACAAATTTTAACTAAAAATTGTCGCTTATCTTAAGATTGACTATCAATAATTTAAATAGGTATATTTATCTTCAAAATAAATGCAACATTTATATCTTATCTTACAATTCGAGTCAAAATTCTGAATTGCATAATCAATTTTAATATTATTTTAATCCATAGGCCTATAATCTGACTTATCTAAATCTAACTTAGTATCAAAGCATTCAGAGATAATTAGGACAATTAGCTTATGTACAAAGTTATATCTGTGCAAATTATAGAGTAGTTCACATGGCCAAGAACAACAGTACCAAAGGAAATACGATATAGTACTTTATCAAAAGTTCGAACATTTTTATAATAGACTTTATTGTAAGCATTACAGAAATATTTCAATTCAGCAATATACAGAGATAAAGCAGAAATACCATGAAGTTACAAAGGAACCACTTGAGAATGTACTAATTTCAACAAGACATCAATTGCTGCCTTTGAACCTAGTCTCCCTAGTGTCATATTAACAGCAGCGTAAAATTTGCCTCTGCCTCTGCTATCATTCCAGTGACATTTATAAGACTAGACTTTATAGACTTTGCTCTGTTAATAAACACAAGAAGGTAACAATACAATACTATCAACCCAATTAATATGAATATTCTTAATAGTAATTGGTTTACAAGAAACATTAAACCTTGGACTGATTCTTATACTATGACATTTTCATATATTTATCTCTCTCTCTCTTTCTTAGTGCACTGCCTACTGGTAGGTCTATGTTATATAACGCCTCAACTCTTCTCTGTCTTCCACTTTCCTCTTCATTTCCACATATGAGTGGGTCTTTAAATCATCTAACATACCTAATCTCGACCTGCCCCTGCCTCTTTTTCCTTCCATTCTACCTTCTATGACCTCTTATAGTAGACCTTCCCCAATTAGAATGTGTCCTACCCAGCTTCTTCTTCTTCTCTAAGTGCCGTGCCTGTTCCAAGCCTAGGCGGTCATGGTCATATTCCTCCATATGGCTCTGTTTATTGTTGCTCTGATCATCTCTGTTTCAGTTAACTGCATCCATTTGCTCTCTTCAGTGCACTACCAAGTGGCAGGTTCAAGGTACATAATCATACTCAAAGTCTGGTTTCTCGCTCTATAAGAGCACTCCTTAGATCAACAAGTTAATCCCTTCACAAAGTCTATGCTTTATCCATGCCTTAAGTAGCCTATAGCTTGGGAAAAATATGGCTTCTGGGGTGGTTTCCCGTTGCCTTCTTCAGTTAGGTGGATTAATTGCCATTTAATCGTGGGGGAAAATATTTCATGGTGAGGTGGGTCCCCTCTTGCCATCCTCAGCTCCTGCCTTTAGTCGCCTCTTACGCACACGCAGCAAATTGTTTGCGGTTGCCCTGTTCTGCAGTGGTACAACCACACCCGAGCACAACACGGGGCTTTCCATTTTATAAGACTCCTAATAAACGTCATTCGTTGTCGACCCTTGCATATATTTCCTTCTATTATTCCTACCCAACTGTTCTTCATATTTCTTAATACATTTAACAACTGTCTATCTGTGCCAACTCTCTCCAGAACTTCCTCATTTGTAACGTTGTGAGTCTAGCTATTCATCTAATTCCATATATTTCTAAGTATATATTATTCAATATAAACATTATTACACACACTGAATAAATAATGACTGAAATTCTGAGCAGTATAATATCATATGCGGGCATAAAGCTATTGCAACAGTTGAAGTTAATAAAACATCGATATTGCGATTGTACAAAGTTTATCTAAAACAGTATCAAAGTAAAGCGCAAACAATAATAGCGAGAAAATTCCACCCTGCTTGACTCCCGATGTTAAGGGAACATAATCGGATACTGAACCACACCAATTAACAGTAGTGCCATTCTTACTAAATCAGACCTAATTAACATAATTATTCAGCTACTGTCATTACAGCAGACGAATCTTAGGTAATTGATATACAAACATCTGTTAGTTGGGAAATTTAACACCCATTTTAGGCTAGATAAACAAAAGACATCATCTATATTAAAGTAGGAACCGCATACATTGAACTAATATTTGCGGAAATGCAACTATAATTTTTCGAAATAATTTGAATTTGTTAAATTACCCGCTTTAGGTTGCCTTGGTGGTCGCACATAATAACAAAGCATCTTCGAACGCTTTTTTCTTATTGCAGTTTTCGTTGTGCTTGATATTTCTTTCTCTCTCTTTCTTCATTGTTATTAGTAGTCGCTGCCATGAAAGCATACTGATGGCAGTTGACGCAAATTTAAGAATAACCATCTCCCGATACGGCATCCGCGGTATTTTACATCAATGTACTAACCGGCCAATCTAAACCTAACTTCGTTCATTGACGCGCAGCTTAACCAAATGCGCTAAATCGTGAACTGCTAAATATACAGAAGAATAGACGCCACATATCCAGCCATTTGCAAAAATGAAATGATCACATCTGACGATTACGTTTAACAACTTAATATTTAGGCTTAGCATTTGCAAAAGTTCATTTCCATAGTTCGGTTTATTTCTTTACAGTAGTTCCTTGAAAATTAATTGTACTTCTACTTTGGCTTCTACTAGCTCGTAGTCAAGAAACCCTTTTCATATTGAATAATTACTAGGCATAATGAACGCCTGCCCATTTCCCGTGTTGTGTCCGACTTGTTGAAAATAAACCATCCGTGGATTGCACTTGTCGTAAAAGGCGACAAAGCAAAATGATCCAAACCAACGTCAGATAGGGCATTCTGTTGGTGAGCGATTGAGATTTCAAGAAATTGCTACAAAAATATCTAATCTCGTCACAGATTTAGCTGAAAATCAAGGTATGATGATGAATATGAAAAAACGCCAGCAGCGTATTCCTTGCTAGTTAAAGTGCACATAAGAGAACTTGAAAGGAACTTTCGGTGATATTTTTTGTTACGACATAATCAATAATCACAAGCATTTATTCTGGAAAAATTCAGACCATAGATTGCTCAAATTTCCATTTTATAAGAATGTAGTCTACAAATGTAGATTACAACCATTTAATTTCATAGTTTAATATTTTCAATGTTGTGATAAAGCAAACTGTATAATTTATTAAAAAGAGAAATGTTCAGAGATTTTTAATCTAAATGATCATTTTGAGCTGGTTAATTAATGTACAATATATTATTAACATATCATTGAACACAGTTCAATATACCATTAATAATAATAAATTTTATCTACTCTTTAAAAAACTAACTGATATATTTACTTAGACTTTGATCTTTTGCTTGATTAATTGACTGTTGGATTGTTTAACTGCTGCTCAATGTTTCATTGATTGATTTAATTAAAGAGTTCCCAAAGCCTCAGTTTTAAGTGCAACTTCAGATTTTTATATTAATCATAGCCTTATTTTTAATATCATCGGACCTCCTTCAATTTCAATTTGGGGTAAGAATTTAATTGAATAATTTTAATTTACACTTACTTGAGGCTGAGCTTCCTTCACTTGAATGTGACTTAGCGGCTACACTGCTTATGCTCCCAATAGAGACAACAACAACAAACACCAGATGGAATCTGAGGAAATAGAACATGTTCAGCGTGGTTGAAGGTTCCACTATAAAGTTTTGCCCAATATATTTAAAAAATGTTTCTGCCCTCTATTTTACGTACACCTAAGCGCAGGATCAAGCTTGTCTGCTAATTCGTAATAAATAAATTGAGGTGAGTTTTTATGAACTTGTTTCTAGAAGCAGATTAATTATATAAAAGTGGTAATCAATATCCAAATGCAATTAATTAACTGATTTAATTATTGATTTAAAAATTGCAAAATAAATTTGTCTAAAAAACTATATGCAACTAGTGCTAAAGCAACGGCTAAAATTTCATATGAAAACAAAATGCGGGAGTGTAGTATATATACTGTATATATATATATATATATATATATATATATATACAATGTGCCTATATATATATACAATGTGCCTATATATCCTATTTATATATATATATATATATATATATATATATATATATATATATATATATATATATACATGATAGATTCATAATGTTATTTTGAGTAATGATCCCGTAACAATTACGTTACAGTTCTTAACAATATTAATTAAATTTCGGTAAAGCCAATGTCTACGTCAACCTCCCCACTCGAAAGCGACGTCAGTGACGGGCGAGCCCAGGATTCGAACCCCGCACACACCGATCTTCGGTCGAATATGTTGTTGATGCTGGTTGATTTAAGTGCGATTCTTCACCATTTGGGGAGGTAGACTTGCCCTCAGATTTCCCTCCCATCTCGCTCTTCACCAACTCCGATATCATAGAAAATTTCTCCCCACCAATCAGCTGACTGCTGCGCTCCTGCCTCATTCCAGCAGCACCAGGCTGCTGTTGATGTAGCAGTGGCAGACCAAACAGCTGCTGATCAGATCTCGTGGAAGCAGACTGAGCTCTACCGAGAGGCTGTATCAGAGCATTGATCTCCAGACTGGACAGACGGTTGACGTAGAACGGTGAGAGCAGGTCAGCCGTGGGTTGAACGTAGCCATCTTGCGGCGGCTGAGAGGTGTTAGTGTCAGGACGCAGAAGAACCTGAGGGGTCAACCCAGCCGGTGAGCCGATCGGGTTCTGCGACTGGTGTCCCATGAACGTGGGGCGCCTCACTGGGGAGTCAACACTCGCAGTGGCCAGGCTCGAGAGCTGAGGCCCTGCCCCTCGCAGAGGTTCGTAGGTCGAGGAGTGCGGTGGAGGCAGGGAGCCAGATGATCCTGGTGAGCTCACAGTGAACCCGATATGCTGTCGATCAAAGCTCTGATGTTGTTGTTGTTGCTTCTGGAGATTGAAATGAAGCACCCGATGAATCTGAGGCCTCCACGACTGCATTTTCTTCTTCTGTTTCTTATGAAGTGTCTGACGGCCGTGATTATCGATTTGAACATGCTTCTCATGCTGTTTACAATGATCTTCAGCACTGTGTTGTTCATGATAATCTTCAGCACCGTGCAGTTCATGATGATCTTCACTACCGAGCTGTTCATGATGATCTTCAGCATCGAGCTGTTCATGATGATCTTCAGCACCGTGCTGTTCATGATGATCTTCAGCACCGTGCTGTTCGTTATCAGCACAGTGTTGTTCATCCCGTAACGGTTTTCTCCGTTAAACGGATGTCTTATGGTAGGGGCCTAACATCGCATGCCCTAATAAATGTAGACAATCGTTAACTCTGTATAAAATTTGTTTGGTAGAGAATTATAGGTTTATTTATAGATTGCAAATAGATTAAAAGAAATTAGGAAATAGTAATAATTTCCAAGTACACAGACTTGTAGTCAAGACCAAAACTCTGAGACCAAACGCAAGGCCAAAACCAGACCCCTCGAGACCAAGACCAAGGCCATTACCGGGCCATTACCGAGTCTAAGACCAAGACCAATCAATAAAGACAATATGGTCCAAGCTGTGATTATTTGAGGTGTAGTCACTGGTAGGCCTAAACTACGTCTTTAAGGCTTCTACAGGAATTTCTTTTAATAATTCTACTTGCCAATAGGTAGAATACTATTGGAATAGATGAGCCAACTTGATAGGCCAAATTAAAATAAACATAGACCTAAGTATGACATTTTTGGAAGTTACTAACTACCATTGCCGTAAACTGAGATGTTAGGGCTTCTTGCTAAATATAAGCCGATATATTCTATATATTGCCGTTTGAAATTATATTTGATTGACTTGCACATATCAGCTTTAAATGTTAAAATGATACCTACTCGATTTATTAATCTGTGCGCTGAACTTTATAGTGTACAACAATCGAAGTGTAAGAGATTGACATCAAAACATGCCAGTGTACTAAACAATATAGGCCTATGTATAATTCCTTCATATTGTCCATTCTCAACTTTTTGAAAACAATTAAAATAATATGCAATTGTCTCGAACAAATCTGATCCAATCGCTTAAGACTAAGACCAAGCCCGGGTCCTCCGAGATTAAGACCAAGACCAGGACCTAAAACTTCGAAACCAAGACCATTCCTTTGACCTGAAAAATCCGATCTCAAGCGGACTAGAGGTCTTGATCAGGTCTAGTGGACTACAAGTCTGCAAGTTAGCAAACAATGTGAAGTGAGAATAGCTTTCATAACTCACCTTCCAATTGCAATAATCTAACCCTTTATTTCACTGCAATCCGACAACCGCAGATATTTCAGTGCAAACACTTAATTGCTTTCATAGCGTTGTTTGAGTCAATTTATATAGCCTAATAATGCCAATCACATGTCTCGAGTGCTTATGACAGACCCTGAATATTACATTTTTTATTGACAATTTTATCGTCCTAAAAATGATGCCGTAGAAGCCGTCATAGATAGGTATCCCTTTGAAATTAAATCAATACCAGGTCTCTTATTTAGGCCGATTCAATATTCATATTTATGTGTCTGTATAAATCAATGGTGACTCGATTGTGTCTGTTAAAATCGATTTGAAAACACATTCTAAATCAATATTAATGAAGCCGCAACGACTGGACGAAGTACATTACAGGTCATCTTTTCAAAAGCGTAGCTATAAAATATCCATTGTTTTCATTCTTAGATGCTCTGACATTTGTGACTGATACTTCATTTGTATTTTTATGTCCTATCCACACACGGGATGCGCGGGTTTTTGACTAGCGAATTTCTTTAACAATCTAGCGATTGGAGTGCTAACAGACAAATTTCTTATGGCTGCGTATTACTGTTTCATAATTATATTTTATACACTTTATTTTCTGGAAATACATTTTAATATTACAGAACTACATTTTAGTATTTCCGAAGTATTAAAATGTTTTCATAAAATTATAATATTGGTTAAATGCATTTAGATTTTCCTGAAATATATTTCTATGGTCCTTTATGTTGCATATTTTGTTGACTGAGACTAAGCACTCTGCTCATCTGTTTAGATTAGATTCCGTGGAGCTCAATATTGTCGTGGATAGAAGCTGTAATCTTGTTGCATATGTTTCTTGCTATTGTTGTAAAAGCTGGTAAAGCTAAGGTTAACATCAGTTTCCTCATTCGAAAGCGATGTCAGTGACGGGCGAGCCCAGGATTTGAAACCCTCACATACTGCTCGAGTGTCTTACCGACATCGCCACTGGCTCCAGCCACTTGTTGTTGATTATTACATGTAGCATACAGAGCTTTAAACTATTTTGATTTTAATTGTTGTTGTTTTGTTATTATTTAGGCCCTATTGCACAGAGTTTTACATCAAATTTATTTCATCTACTAAATCATGTAGTGGTTATTTCATCTACTAAATGCCAATGGACAAATATCGGAACAATTAACGTAGAAATTCGTTTTTGAAACGTATTAGATTCGCATTGAAAAGAAACATTTGGAATTTTCCAAAATCATGACATTAAATAATTGCGTAACTGTACGGAACCTTAATTAAGTACTTCATATAGAAATTACATTTATAAATTTTATTGTAATTGAGTATTTTAGGCCTATAAGCAAGAAATAACAAAATGATATCTTAGCTGCATTGCTAAAACATTTTAGAGCAATCTAGTGACTATAGTGAGTTCAAATGAAGTCCAGAACTGAAGGAAAAGTCCAGTGAATAACCTACCTACTCAAAGACTTCAAGCCAGATGGAGAGCACCCTTAATTACTTGTTAAGAGATGTGCTAATTGCGTTAAGACACCTTTTGAAGTTGACCTAATTTCGACCTCGAGATAAGGTCGATATTTGGTAAATTTATTCAATTGCAGTGTAACAAATTAACGTCTAAGCAACTTTCGGATTCATTCAGAGAAATTTTGTACCAAACTTTAAATTAAATTTTGATATTTTACGAGAGATGGAGTGTTGGTTGCGGAAGTCATGAGTAAATTAAGCAGTTTTACACTTCATGCAGCATCGAAATACTTATAGATTAATTATTTTCACTGAAACTTATAGACTATTTATTTTCACTGAAAATTATAGACTATTTATTTTCACTGAAACTTATAGAATATTTATTTTCACTGAAACTACTACAATCGCTTCGTTGTGATGCCGGTGTCTTAATTTAACTTTTAGCATACTAGACTTAATTCAGCCCACTCCTTCACTCCCCCACCCTCTCCGTTACAAAAACCCAACGGATCTGGACGAATTGTAAAAGTGACAGAATATAGGATAGGGTTTCCAAGCCCATCCCAGTCAGGGTTGGTTATGCCACAGCTAAAGAGATAATAAATAATAAGCTATTTGTCGTGGTACAGGTTGATGTGATCATCTAAGGACCCTGAGTATATTGAAACTGAAGCCAACAAATGTCTTTATTCGAGAGATCATCATTGTGCAGCAATGCAACTTTATAATGAAAATGATACCTGAGGATCAAGGGAGTATAATGCTGCCAGTGACAAGTTGTAAAAGTTCACTTACAAAACCTCATACTTTTAAAACAAATCAAGCAGTATATTGAAATTTAAAAAATTTATATCACTGGAGTAGCAAATGTATTCTCTTGTTCTAATGACTTAGCCAAGAGTTAATATACCCACTTCTTTTCACTTCTTTATTCGCCAACATTTGGCAGGAACAACAGTAAACAAATCAAACTTTGAACCCAGGCCACTTGTATCCGAGACCAACACTCTAACCGTTACGCGATATCCCCTCCCCAAATATTAGCATATTTTATATTATATATATAATATTAGTAACTGGTGAGATTAGGCGGATTTTGGGAATATTTTTAAGTTGTAATTACTAAATCTTTTAATTTATAAGCTCTTATTTTGTTGTCTTATGTTTTTGTCTGGTCACTTATTTTTAATCTTTGTCACTACTAATTTTTTATATACTAATCATGGAATAAACACAATTCTTATCTACTATTTATCGTTTCCGTCATACTTGCGCAAACACTATCTTTCCAGATTTAGTGCTTGCGTCGATATGTAACCGTTCAATGTGCCAAATGCAATCGATTAAAAAAAATTATAGGCATACCCATTAAGGAATTCTAGAATAATTCGCGGATTTCTACAAAACTGTTCTCACTTTCTAAACAAATGTTGACTCAAAAATCACCACATCGTCGAATAAACCTTACATTTTATAACCAGCTGTCTGTCGCCCATGTGGACAAATTTAATACATCATCGTTCTTAATAATTTTCCTAATCCATTGTGAAACTTCATGTTCTCTGACAAGCTTAAGACTATTACTTTTTAAAGAATTTTCTTGTTTTAAGATTTCTTAAGGACTCTTCAATATGTCACTTTTCTGAATTTTGTGAAATACTTTTAAATGTGGCTACAATTTTAATTTCTGAAGCCAATATATTATTGTTCAGTCAATACCGACAATCAGAATTATTAATTCTTGAAATACATGTTCAATCATCAATCATCAGTTATTTAATAGCAAATTTAAATAAGTAATATGTAATTAACAACCACTAGGCCTAATTGAATAGAATAGAGAGAAAATACAGAAAACCTTTTGTAATTGTGTTTGACTGATAACAGCTTTCAAATTTATTCCAATAAATGACGAAATGAGAAAATGACAAAAATAATTTGCGATATTAGAATAAATGCAACTTTTTCTACATTTTACAGAGGGTCTAGACTTGGAAAACTTCGACAAAATTGCCAACAAATAGCGAAATGCGTTTAATTAAATTTGAATGATTTTAAGCTTCTTCTTGAATCACAGTTAATCAATACTCAGATTTTTACAATCATGTTTAAATTATTTTCAATGAAGAGACTAAATTATTGTTTTAGACGAGCAATATAGCACTAGACAATAAATTTCAGCCGATCGTTATCTGAGATTTGAAACGGAGGTATTGGGTCCAAGTGAATGCTGACAACTCCACCAGCCATGCTCACATGATTACAGAATATCGCAGGGCATTAGACCTCAGTGGATTGCAGCTGTTCTTGTAGGGAAGCTAGCAGTCTATGCCTCAGTTGTAGTCCCCGGTGTGGGTAAATCTACATAAGGCATTCCACAACCTTTATTATTATACATAAAATTGTACAATACCAACGTGTTATAAAATACTTTTAAAAGAACAGTAGCAAATAAAGAAATCACTGAGTAAATCTAAGAGCTATGATAAGATAATGATTTACCAAGGCTCATATTACCAAGGCTCTACTCACTTTGATATGTACTCTCGGCAGGAATGTAATTAGAGCGTAAATTTAGTATAAACGATATCTATAAATTTTATAGAATGAAGGAAGCACTAGTTAGTGTATTTGATGTCCAAATAGCCTTATAATGATAGCAATAATAATAATAATAATAATAATAAGAATCGATTTTATCAAACCCCAGGTTCTTTACACCGGGGTAAAATGAAAAAAAAAATAATAATAATAATAATAATAATAATAAAGATATAAAAAGAATCTATTTATAGCTAAAGCCACTGAATTGTTTGTGGAGGAGATGATAAATGATCCTAAAGATGGCGATAGTGTAAATACTACGTCAAATGATATGTTTGTTAAATAACATAATTGTTCATACTAAATAATCACTATGCTGAACAAGTAAAAACGTGTTTTGTAATCTATTAACATTAATAAGTGCATATCAAGAACAGTGTAGTGTATGCATCGAGTGCCGCCGGCGTCTTTTCTTATCTCTTCGTGTGAAATTTTCGCGACCGATCCATCAATTTAACGTCACTTAACTACATCGTAAGTGGTTGCAGTTGAGATACGATTGCCTCTAATAATTATGACGACAGTGTAGCTAAAGACAAGCCATTCGTTAATCTGTCACTTAGTTTATTTAGGAGGAATTGTGAATGGATGGAACGGCCTGTCAATAAAGTAAATAAACTAATCATCTTCTGGTAAGTCAATACCAATATAGGCACTTAAAGTCTGAAGTAGTTTAAAAGCGCTAATCTTTTGTATAAGGAGTTTATTGACACGTTGTTAGATAAGCAGTGGATTAATACAGATGATCGTAACACATCGACGTGTCATAATATAATTTACAGAATAGGTTAAGTTTTATTTTGTACATAGAGATTTGAAAGTATAGAAGTGGAGAATTTATATATTTAAATATGTAACAAGTCGAACTAGATTTTTAAGCTATCAAGGTGTTATATGATTTTATTTCTATAGGAAAATTTGTAATAACTTAACTCTTCTTCTGTAAAATTATTCTTAATAATTATAATAATGTAATTTTGTAATTGTTGTATAATTATAGATCATAATTATATAATTATGATGAAGCTGTTAGCCATAGAGATCTGTTTCAAGATATTTCACACGTGAGAGTCGCTATAATGTAATATGGGTATAAATCGAGAGGTGTACACCGTACCTTTTACTAGCTTTCAAATTTAAGGTCAAATATTACTGGAGAAAGTTAAATTTTTACTTAATAAATTGTTTCCACTGATTTTCTTTTCTTTCTTAAGTTAAATATTTTCAATACATAGTTTTTCAAACCATCCAATATTAATTAAAATACAGGCTTACTTCCTTTCGAAAAATTAAGTGACAATGCTAAACAGCGAAAACTCGCACCTATTTTACTATTTTTGCCCTGTATACTACAGAGAACTAGATAATACTATAGAATAAACATTGCATCTTCTTTAACGGTGCATAATTACGAAAAAGAAACAAAATATTAAAGAAATTAATTCGATTATCAAATAAAATTAAGAGAAAAACTATATTCAGATTGCTCCTTTATCAAAAAGAATAAACACATCCAGATGTCTTAAGTCATCTAAGATAATATGATAACTGCATGTTTTTCGGCAAAAATATAAATTCGTGATTGCCATATGCCAATAACATTGATTGCAGATACATTAGACGATGGCCAGCTGAGTATGATAGACAACAATTGGACATAACTACTGCTGCTAAAGGTTGCTTCCAATAGCTTTCCTCAGATCTAGCTCTGTCGCCTTTTCGAGACGTGGTGTTAACACTATATCTACTCTTTAGTGTCCCAGACACCACGCGTGCGATAGTACATTTCAGAATAAAAGTATAGTAATAAGATTATATAACAAAAGTCCCTGTGTTGTGTCTGGGTTGTGTGAATAATAGACCAACCGGTGAATGCACGAGTATCAGAAGGCTTCGAAAGCACTGAGCTATAAAGCCACGCCAGTAAGGTCATTCGATTTATAAGCGCCTATGCTCCATAAATTTATCCAAAATGTATTAAAACGAATTGAAGAGAGTATAAGTGATTGACTGATGATGTGGTATGGGACAGAGACTATTGAAAAGGTCAATTCGCATCAATACCCTAGTTAAATTAGATAAGAGGAAAGGTATTGAACTTTGATATAAGAAGTGCTCTGTTTGAAAGTTCATAAAACTCTCTCTACCATCTCTGATGGCCGTGGTGAGCTAATTTTAGTTTCTGTTTGATGCAATATATGTTGATTCTCACTTTTGGCTGCTGATTTATCTGTTTTAACAATGATTTGTCGATATTTGATGAATTTCTAAATAAACATATGTACTACTAATACTATTACTACTACTAAAACAACAGTTTATTTTATTGGGTTAACCTCATTACATTAACGATAATTATAAATAATGAATTTTTGCGAAATTGAATAACTGAAGATCCCCAAATAGAATATGTTAGAAGATTGTGTACAAGTTATATGCCAATAGAGCAGGCAAATTACAAGTAAGCAAGCATTGTATGGCAGTACTACATGTACATGTCATGCTTGAAGAAATGTTGATAATTGCTTGCAACACAGCTAAATGCAAACTAAATCATTTTATCAAATTCTTTGACATTATTTTAAAGCTGGTAAAGCTAAGGTTAACGTCAGTTTCCTCACTCGAAAGCGATGTCAGTGACGGGCGAGCAGGATTACAACAAACACCAATTGTAAAAGTTGTAATTGTAATTTTCTCTGCTCTGGGAGGTCCGTGCTGGCTGCGTTTGTTTACCTTTCGCGCACTTAACATTGCTTTTTCGCAATTTTTATTATTTATTAGCCAACCCCAGCCCTCGTCATTCTGCCAACAGAAGGATTGAGCTTCAGTAATTCATCCGCTCGCCAAGAGTTTTTCGCTTTTTCTGCCATTTCGTCAAAATTTGGAGTCAGTTATGAGCTACAGGTGTGAATCTGTTTACAGGATTTCCCAAGGCTATAAATAGACTCGATATTCACGGTGCTGTTTATAACTTCACGCTTGAATGCCGCCTCGCAAGCATACATGGTCTCTGTCTCAGGATGCTAACAAGAGAAACGGTACTTGCAGTGTGTGCTTAGAAGTGTTTCAGTTGCACATTAGAGACGGGTCTGTTCACCTACATGGCCCCCGTGACAACCGGTGCCTAGGGTCTCACAAGCCCCCAATTGAAGCTCAGGGGACATTCTCATCACAACGCTCCTCTAGTGATGTAAGGGATGAGGACCACCATCCACCCGTATTTCCATCAAACAGCATCCCCCCGATACGCCATCCTTCTGATGCAGCTACAGTATTTGTTCATCCCAACCTTACCAGTGGTACTATCAAGCATATTCCTAAATCTGTTCGAGCCACTTGCGCCACCTACTTGATAAATATACTTGATAGAATCTCTAAGTGCGTGGACGACTTAGAAGCATGGAAATCTCTTCTTGCCATTGGCGAAGACATATTGCTAGCACCTAAAAGAACAGGGAAAAGGCACAATATGGCGTCCTTGATTCGCAAAAGAGTGTCCGGGGTGGAAGTTCCTGTTTCAGATGACGAAAGAGCGAAGTTTCGCAAATCTTCCAGGCCGCGTACTCCTGAGGAATCCCTCCGATCCATAGTGACCTCAAAGATCGAAGACGGAAATTTAAGAGCAGCCGTGCGAATCCTGTGCTCAGAAGAGTCGCTGGCCCCGAATAATGATGAAACTTACAGAGAGCTGAGTCTGAAACATCCATCAGCGGTCAGTACACCCCGAAGTTTTCTTAGCTCAGCCTCTCCTCAAGCGAATACGCTCCAAGTCACTGAAGCGGAGGTATTGAAAGCCGTGAAAAGTTTCCCCGCCGGTTCTTCTGGGGGCCCGGATGGTCTGAGGCCACAGCACATCCTGCAGCTGGTGACGTGCCCCATAATGGGCAGGGAGACTCTAACAGCCATTACCGGTTTTGTAAATCTCCTTTTGCTGTAAATGTCATCAGGAAGTCAAGCCGTTTCATTTTGGAGCCAACCTGATTGCTCTGAAGAAAAAGACCGGCGGGCTTAGACCGATTGCTGTGGGCTACTCTTGGCGCAGGATCGCTGCCAAATGTGCTAATTCCTTCGCCCTAGACAGGCTCTCAAACTCTCTTCAACCTATCCAGGTAGGCGTGGGTGCCAAAGGAGGTTGTGAATCCGCCGTGCATGCCACCCGTCGATTCATTAGCAGCATGCCAGACGATTGGGTAGTGGCTAAACTGGACTTTTGCAACGCTTTCAACTCCCTGAAAAGGGTTCCCATGCTAGAAGCTGTAGACTCTTCACTACCTGAGCTGGGGCCTTTCTGCCGTCTGTCCTATGAAGACCCAAGTGTTCTACGTTTCGGTCAACGGGTGATCATGTCTAGCGAGGGGGTACAACAGGGTGACCCTTTGGGCCCTCTCCTGTTCAGTTTGACAATACACCCGTTGCTCCAGTCGCTATCTTCTTCTCTGAAAATAGGTTACTTAGACGACATAACTGTGGGCGGGGTTGAGTCTACTGTGGCGGATGATATCTCAAGGCTGATGGTTGCGGGAAAGGCTTTGGGGCTAAGCCTGAATATAAATAAATGTGAGCTCATTACCACTCGATCCGACAGTAACTTTCCGGCCATCAATTCATTCATTCGTGTAAAGCCTGTCGAAGCCAGTCTACTTGGAGCTCCATTGCAGACGGGTCAAGCTATGGATTTGGCTCTCAATACTCAGTGCTCTAAACTAGAGAGAGCCGCGAGCCGGTTGAAGCTCATCTCCGCACACGACGCTCTAACGATATTGCGGAGCTGTGTAGGTTCTTCAAAACTCATATACTTATTGCGTGCCTCTCCATGTGCGGGTCATCCAGCATTGCAGAATTATGATTCCATCATGCGAAAGTCGCTCAGTAGCATCGTTAATATTAATGTTAACGAAGCTCAATGGATTCAGGCTAGCCTGCCAATATGCTACGGAGGATTGGGTATACGCTCTGTCTCGTCGCTGGCACCTTCTGCCTTTTTGGCTTCAGCCGCGGGGACTGGCGTTCTACAGGATTCAATCCTTTCCGGATTCTTTCAAATTCCCGACTTGGAGATATCCAGGATTCAGGGCATTTGGACTGCTCTGTCCACATCCGAACCTCCAATCGGTATGATGGCTAATAGCATGAAGGCTTGGGACTCAAAGGTCACTACTGCTTTGCACACGGAACTCCTTGCGAAGCCACTTTTGCCACAAGAAAAGGCGCGGCTGCTCGCAGTGTCGGCCCCCCATAGTGGAGACTGGATCAAGGCTTTACCAATCTCATCATGCGGCCTCCGTCTGGACGACGAAGCAGTCAGAGTCGCGGCCGGTCTTCGTCTGGGCACTACCTTATGTGAGCCACACAACTGCATTTGTGGTGTCTCAGTCAATGCGTTAGGCATTCACGGCCTGTCGTGCAAGCGTAGTGCCGGCAGAATCAGCAGACATCAGTTCATAAACGACTTGATCTGGCGCGCCCTGAGTCGAGCGAATATCCCAGCCATTAAAGAGCCCCTGGGATTGATCCGCACTGATGGTAAACGTCCAGACGGTGTCTCTCAAATTCCATGGGCAGAGGGGAAGTGTGTTAGCTGGGACGTCACTGTTATGGACACTTTCTCAGTAAGCAATCTCGGCCTTTCTTGCGCTGCTGCTGGTGCTGCAGCAGAGGCCGCGGCTAATAGGAAAACTCTGAAGTATGCCGAAATCTCTGGCAACTATATCTTCATGCCTATTGCCTTTGAGACCCTGGGGCCCATCAACTCTCTCGCATCAGACTTTATTGACGAAATAGGCAGGAGGACCAGCGCCATTACTGGTGATAAGCGCGAAAAATCTTTTCTGTGGCAGCGACTGTCTATTGCTCTCCAGCGATTCAATGCAGTCTGCTTCAGTGGCACTTTGGCTAAAGCGGCTTCCCAGAGTGCAGAGGAATTATTTTAATCGCTTTTTAAAAACCTTTAATTAAATAAAGTCTCTTTTATCTTATTTTTTAGCCCAGGGACCTTTACAGCCCAGGGCATTTAAAAAAAAATTGTAAAAGTGGCCACACACGATCAAATTTATCTGAACAGATATCTGTTCAGATAAATTTGACGGAGTCCACACACGGTCAAATTTAACTGACAAATATCTGAACAGATATCGGATCAGATATCTGTTCAGATAAATTTGATTCGTCCACACACGGTCAAATTTATCTGTTCAGATCTGAGATCTGAACAGGTATTTTGGCCACACACTGTCAAATTTATCTGCAGATAAAATTGCTGATCGCCCACATACGGTAGAAATTTAAATGTTCAAATATCTGACTCTGATTGACAGCTAATTAACATAACTGATCAGCTATGCTAATTAGCTGTCAATCATTTCCAGACTGCAGCGCGCGTGACTGGCGTTGCTATTAATACAGCCAATCAATATATTTTTGAGCTATTTCAACTACTAATTTTCGAGTTACCCATCCCCTGATTGATGGTGGCTGTCCAAATGATGGAAGTATCATTTAATGATTTAATAGGTTCATTTTTAAAATTTTATGTTTTAATCTCTATTTAAAATTATATCCCTGCCTATTTTGTATGCACAAGTTCAACTATTATCATTAGTTTTATTTACGTTCGCCATACATGTATATCACATTTAGTCTGTGTTTTTTTCAGTGGATTGTGCGTTTGAATCCAGGCCAATTGCATCCGAGCGAACACTCTAACCGTTAAGCCATATCCACCCAATACTTCACTATCAATGCAACAGTATAATATAATACTAGTTATAGCCTATACACCTACATGGCAAGTATTCTGTATCATTAAGTGTTCTGCACCATCGTCACTATTTAGTTTATATTTCTACATACCCGTACAGGCAAAATTTATTACATGTAGGCCTATATATATATATATATATATATATATATATATATATATATATATATATATATACAGTATAACATAACATAACATAACATAACATAACGCAAAGAGAGTCAGGAAGCACAGATACTTGTTTAATGCCCATTTCCTCTTTCTTCTCCATGGTTATTAGTATTTTTTTCCTTTTGGTGGCGCATTAATTGTAGCCGGTGCGGATTTAAGAATAACCTTCCATCATCCTGGGATTTTTTTTCCTTCCTAAGCTGTCAATACTCGGTCTTCCAAGATGGTCACTCACAAAGTACTAACTGAGGTCGGTGTAGCTTAACTTCGATAATTGACGTGCAACTAAACCAAGTGCGCTAAATCTCGCCAAACGGTCTGCTTATGTAGTGTTCATTATCGCGGGAGATTGTGGAACACTGTATAAATTGCGCATGGCATTTTTATTGTTGAGAACTACAACAGAGATTGACCATAAACAAAATTATTATTCTTTGTTTATACAATTTTAATTTGTTTAGCGAAGGTTTTAAATATTGAAATTAAAAAAAAATTCGTTTAACATTCCGTATATCCCTATTCGGGGTTGACACGAAAGGGTCTAGATAGGAAATAGAATATTAAGGTCACGTATATATCGATTTGACACCAACACATTTGCACGACTATGTTTTTATTTTTCACATCGCAACCCAATCCCAAACTCGCGACCTCTCGTTCTAGAGGCGAACTCTCTATCAGTGCGCCACTGATCATTCAATTTATAAATAAAACTCAATATTGAAATTTAAAATGATATAATTCGGTAACGCTTATCTCTGTATGTCAACAGCATCTTGGTGATTTATAATAATTTTATTTTAATTAGGCCCTATTCATTAAAATATTAATTTCTATTTAGAATGCTCAAATCAAAATAGGTCTGGGCCGATAAGTGCGCCAAAATTATTGGTGGGCGGGACAAGTCTTCAGATCTGAAAACTGACGCGGCTACACACGATCAAATTTATCTGAACAGATATCTGTTCAGATGAATTTGATGGTTTTGCCATCAGTTTTGAAATCTGACACTCGCCAGTTTTCCCATCAGTTTTTGCCCACATACGGTGAAATTCATCTGTTCAGTTATCTGAACAGATATCTGTTCAGATAAGTTTGATCAGTTAAATTTGATCGTGTGTGGAGAAACTAGGTCATCAGTTCTCTCGTCAGTTTTCAATCTGACGCGGCCACACACGATCAAATCTATCTGTTCAGAAATCTGAACAGATATCTGAACAGTTGAGTTTGATGGCAAAACTGACCGTGTGTGGTCACTGTTACAAAGTATGGCAGTGTCTATATATATACATGGGGCCTATATATATATATATATATATATATATATATATATATATATATATAATCGGCAGGAAGATGTAGCTGCTAGAGACTGCGGCATATTTAAGTGTCTTCCTATTGGCAGCGGCTTCAGCAGCTGAGCCAGCAGCAGCGCATGAAAGACTGAGATTGCTTGCTGAGAATGTGTCCGTCACAGTGACATCCCAGCTGATACACTTGCCTTCTGCCCAAGGAATCTGAGATACACCGTCCGGTCGTTTCCCATCAGAGCGGCTCAAACCCTGGGGCTCTTTTATGGACGGAATATTTGCGCGAGTTAGAGCACGCCATATCATATCATTCAGATACTGGTGTCTGCTGATTCTGCCAGCGCTCCGCATGCACGAAAGGCCGTGAGAGCCAAAGGCAGAAGGTGCCAGCGACGAGACAGAACGTATACCTAGCCCTCCATAGCAAATGGGCAGACTTGCTTGGATCCACTGACCTTCGTCTATATTAACGTTAACGATGTCACTTAGGGACTTTCGCAGGATTAAATCAAAAGACTGCAACATAGAGGACTATAAAATGACAGGGTCGGCAACCCCAGACGCTCTCTTGCGAATAATGGACGCCAAGTTGTGACTCTTTCCAGTTCGTTTAGGAGCCAGCAAAACGTCCTCACCCATGGAGAGCAGTGTTTTCCATGCTTCTAAATCGTCTGAGTCCCGTACGATTCTGTTCAAAATGTCAATCAGGTAAGTGGCACAAGTTGCTCGAACAGATTTTGGGATGTGCTTAATTGTACCACACGTGAGGTTAGGATGAGCAAAACTCTTGGAAGCAACAATTGAATGTGGCACCAGCATTCATGCGTGAAGCTATAAACAGCCCCGTGAATACTGAGTCTATTAATAGCCTTGGAAAATCCTATAAACAGATTCACACCTGTATCTCATAACTGACTAAGAAATTTGACGAAATGGCAGGAAAAATGCAAAACTTTCGGCAAGCGTGAGATTTACTGAAACACAGGCTAAAGGGTGGCCCCAAAACAAGAAATGGCGCTGGCGAATAAATGATAGAATCCGTAAAAAACAGCGGTGAGTGCACTCATGTAAACAAAAAGCAGCCAGCACGGACCTCCCAGAGCAAGGAACTAGGAACTTATTATTATTATTATCATTAATATGTCTCTATTAAGATTGTTTTAATGAAGAGTTGAATTCTTAAGTATTCTTGGGGGACGTGGGGACGGGGGGTTATAATGTAAACAACGTTTAAAAAAGGGCACTTAGCTGCTCATAAGGACATTTTTAATAGTTAACCGTTTGACCATTCTCAACTAATTAATTTCTTATTGTTATTATTAAGATACAATCATGATAATATAATATGCTTATACTTAGACTTATTATTATTATTATTATTATTATTATTATTATTATTATTATTATTCGCTATTTCCTAAATGTCTTCGTTCTTCGCTACTATTGCCATCTCTTAACTAAACATCATCATCCATTTCCTCATCGTCAATGTTCTCTACAACATATCCGGCGTCAGCCACGTGGTCGTATTTGAAAAATCTCGACTTTAGTAGAATCGCTGGCGAAGTTCGATGGCGGATTTGAACTTCCATCCTTGGGTCTGAGAGCTGGATGATCTCTGTTGTAGAACCCGATATTTTAACGATTTGCTTGATTTATTGATTGATTCGTTGATTGAAGTTGAGAGGGATAATAATAATAATAATAATATTACTATTATTTTTATTTTTATTTTTTAACCCCTAAGAAGGGGACTCTTTATTTTAATCATGCTCTACACTCCGAAATGCCGTGTCAATAAAAGTACCACGAAAACAAACTGCATGGTATCGCTGCAGAGCCATTGACAAACGTTGCCACAGGAAATTTTTTCTCGCGTATATCTCCAGTAACGGCATTAGTCCTCTTACCTATCACATCAATGAAGTCTGCTCCTACAGAATTTATGGGTCCCAGGATCTCAAATGCTATGGGTTATTATTATTATTACAACTATTGTTATTATTATTATTATTACTATTAGTAGTAGTATTATTATTATCGTCAGCACAATATAATGCAGCTCCTTAAATATTTGTTATACTTCTTTATATTTTAAGTGCTTAACGAGTTGAGATTCTTTCTATTTATAACAGATAGTCTAATGTTAAAGTCTGGTTTGCATTTTAGTGTATGGTTAGCTATTGTTTCGACTTATATCAAAAGTTTTGTACAAAGTTCTATGTAAAGCGATTTAGGATGAGAGGTTGTATTTAGGGCTAATAATATTGTAGGTTAGAGATTAGAATTGATCTTTCAATATTAGTGTTTTGGAGTTAGCACTTAAGTTGACTTGCTAATAAGGTGTTCGAAATAAATTAATATTTAATTAATATTAAATAATATATTACTATTATTTAAAGTCTCACAAGGCGCATTCAGACATACCAATGTTAACGAATTTTTCAGTAACACATATTTCAAGTAATTAAAGTACTTACGTTCCTGGCATAAAAGTCCCGTATATCCAGGAGCTCCCTCAGTGCAGTGACACAGAAACGCCACCGGAGGGTACGGTACACATGTTGCATTATTTTTACATGGTGTATATGAGCATGCATCTGGTATAACTGCAAATATCAAAAAAATATTGATTTTAGAAGATAATTTTAATAATATTCCATAGATTCTGAATCACAAAAAATTAGGCCATACTTTATTGGGTATATGACGGCCAAACGCTTTAGAAACGTTGGGTGAAAGAGCCTACATATGCCCATATATATATATATATATATATATATATATATATATATATATATGTATAGAAACAAACTTTGCGAAAGAAGTTTAGAGTATGGTACTGACGTTTTTGTATGCTTTGTAGACTTCGAGAAGGCCTTTGACAGGATTGATTGGATAACGATGATGAATATCTTAAAAAGAATAGGAATTGAATGGAGAGATAGAAGACTAATTTTGAACTTGTACATGAATCAAAGAGCAGTAATCAAAATCCAACAAGAATACTCAGAAGAAGGTGAAATAGGACGTGGAGTAAGACAAGGTTGTAGCATTTCGCCGCTGCTGTTTAACATTTACGCTGGGCAATGATGGAGGAAGCCATGGAAGACTTGGAAGAAGGAATAAAAGTAGGAGGGAATTTGTTACAAGATGTACGATTTGCAGATGACCAAGGAATGGTAGCGGGCAGCGAGATTGGATTGCAGAAGATAATGGATAGCCTGAATGATGCGACCCTAAGATGTGGCATGAAGATTAATAAAAAGAGACCAAGGTTATGAGAATATCCAATAATAAAGGTGAAGTTAATATCACAATAAATGTTACGAAATTGGAACAGGTAAGGAGTTTCAAGTATTTGGGTCATACTATAACAGATGATGGGAAATATGAGACAGAAATATGCAGTAGGATTGTACAAGAAAAAACGGCCTTTGGTAGCAGAAAAGAACTATTAACAAAAATTCTAAAGAAAGACACAAAGATAAAGATAGTGAAAACCTTGGTTTGGACCACGCTGTTATATAGATGTGAAACATGGACCTTAGAAAAGGAAGACATTAGGAAACTGGAGGCATTGGAAATGTGGATTTGGAGAAGAATGGAGAGGATTAGCTGGACTCAAAAGGTTACACATGAGTAAGTCCTGGAGAGAGTTGGCACAGACAGACAGTTGATAAATTTATTAAGAAATAGGAAGAAGAGATGGACAGGACACATTCTAAGGGGGAAGGTCTATTAAAAGAGGTCATAAAAGATAGAATGGAATGAAAAAGAGACAGGGGCAGGCCGAGATTAGGTATGTTAGATGATTTAAAGACCCACTCATATGTGAAAATTAAGAGGAAGGCGGAAGACGGAGAAGAGTGGAGGCGTTATGTACCATGGATCTGCCAGTAGGCAGTGCACTAAGAGAGAGATATAAACTTAACTCGATTCGATTCATCAATATATTATAATATGTCGAAATAAAAAGCGGAATTTGTAGGCGAAAGAGGCTTCCGGGAAAATAAAAACTCCTTAATATTGGAAAATCCATAAAGTATAAAACTGTAGATTTTGATGTAGATTTCTGGACATATACACTGCATATAAATACTAAATGCTGATAAGAATCAATTATGGCGATAGAAAAACTGCCCAAATGACCATTTCTTAAATTTATGTTACTGGTGCCATAGTTACGTGATAAAAGTTTGTCAAGCCCTACGTGTGAATTTAGATTCTACTCTGACAGGGAGCGATGATATAAACTCATTATACCACGTCCTGCCTGTTTCAATCCCATCTACTAGCTTACTGCCAAACTCACGTATATGTAAGAGGAGGCTTCTTTCGAGGGTTTAATAGATTCGATTATTTCTATAATTTTCTTCAGCTTAAAGAAACACAATAGGTTAAAAAAATTCAGAATATATGAAACTCTGCGGAACGCGGAAAGTCTTATGTCAAGTAGAAGATATAGTGATGAAAAGACATGTTTTTGACCGTGTTTTTATAAATTATGTTTTTTGGTATTTGTGTGTATTTAATTTTTGTTTTTGTTTTTGTTGCTTTTTTGCGCTTGAGTTTCTGTAACAATTTTGAAATAGCATAGTGCCTTCCTACATATTATTGCTAAGGTTTATTGGTATATTTTATGGTTAGATTTATAAATAGAGTTTACGAAAATACCATAGTTTCTCTAGGAAATAACAAATATCATATACTAAATACTAAATATGTAGTAGTATATTAAGATATTATAATAATTGCATTATGCAATTATTAGCTTATTACCTGATAGGCCTATTGATAAAAAAAACATGTTTTTGGCTGTGTTTTGTTAATGTAGTTTTTGGTGGTTTTTGTTTTTATTGTTTTTTAGCTCCTAAGTTCCTATAACAACTTTAAAAAATCTAAGCTAAAAGCTAAGGTTAACGTCAGTTTCCTCACTCGAAAGCGATGTCAGTGACGGGCGAGCCCAGGATTTGAACCCGTATCAACTGATCCGCGGTCGAGTATCTTACCGACTTCGCCACTGGCTCCAGCCAGTAAAGTAATATAGTGCCTGCCAACATGTTATTGCTAAGTATTTTTGGTATATTTATGTTTAGATTTATAAATATTGCTCATGAATAATTAAAGATTTTTAAATAAATAACAATTATCACATTCAAAATTGGTAGTTCTCTACTTATCGTGTCCTTCCAATGGAAGAAAAAACAAAATAGTCTTCCTAACGGGAGTGTTTAAGCACTTATTCTGTTCAACATCTATACGACTGATCATCCAATTATGCAGAATACCAGTTTCATCTATGCTAATGACAACTGTTCCGCTTATCAGTAAGAATTGCAGTGAAATTGAAAAACGAATAAATGGAGTCATAGAATCACTATCGGTATATTATGTGGAAAATTACCTAACGCCTTACCAGGACGCTATTACTAATATGTAGCAATATATTAAGATGATAAAGTAATTGGTGTATGCTATCATTAAACTATTATCTGTTAGGCCAAGTGATGAATAAGCATGTTTTTGCGTGATTTTTAAAATTGCTTTTTGGTGTTTTTTTTGTTGTTTGTTTAGTTGTTTGGTATATAGCGCATAAGTTTCTGCAATAACTTTAAAGAACAGAGCGCCTACAGGTTATTGCTAAAAAATTTGGTATATTTTAAGTTTAGCTTAATAAATAGAGTTTACGAATAACTATAGTTTCTGAAAGAAATAATAATATGTAAATCACATAGTCATTTTCCTGGAGAATAAATATTGAATAACTGTGAAATAATCTATTAGTGCTGCATTTCTCGGTTCTATATTGATAATTAATTGTTTGCAAAAGATACACAACAAACTACAAAAGAAACTCAATTGTTATTTTAAATTTTTTTAGAGAAATGTATTTTGTGTTCCTTTTGTGTTTTTATTCGTTGCTTTAAAACTGAAAATAAACCGTTTAAAAAGTGTTTTAAAACAAGCACACATCTCTAAGCGGACATAACACGACCCTACCGTCACATTTATTTTATTAAATATTATTGGAGGATTTTCTACTTAAATTGAATTATATTAAATACATTAATGAATGAGCAAAGAGCATTTGAAGCCGCCTTCAATAAATTATGTTTTGTAACTTTTTATGGCCGTAGTTAAACAGTTTTATCTCAATCCAATTTATTTACCATTTCACGCTCATGTTGAAAGAAAGGTGTTATATTCAAGAATGTAAACTAGAATATAATTATTTCCCTATTTTTTAGCCTATATGTAAAGTATCGTTTTAGTTTACAAACATCAAACTGATATAATAGGAGTTAATGCAGGCCTACCACCTAAATGAACCAGAGCGTATGTCATTCGTCACTAGAAAAAGCTACAACACCTTCTTCAGAGAAGTCAAAAGCAGTAATATATACTGCAGATTCTACAGAACTATTTGATGAGAGAAAGAAATATATTCATACTGCAATGCTATCGGGGCAGGATTTAGCGCAGTCGGTTATGCTGCGCGTCAGTTGAACGAAGTTAAGCTCCATCGCGCCGGTTAGTACTTTGTGGGCGACCACCTTGGAAGACAGTTTTGACAGCTTTGAAAGAAATAAAAAATCCCGAGGGTGTTGGAAGGTTATTCTCTAATCCGCACCGGCTGCTATTGGAGCGCCAGCAAAAGGCAACGATTACTAATAACCATGGAAGGGAATGGAGGAAATAACGAAAACTACAAAAAATCAGATCCAAGAAATGAAACCATATAGCACATGCGGTATGTCATGCGTGCAGCTAAACGAAAAAAAATTATTTAGAGGAAATTTATTAGCTTACATTCATCACATACTCTTCCAGTATACCCGACTGGACACGTGCATTGAAAACCATCTACGGTATCGCTACAGGTTCCAAGATTGAAGCAAGGCGAAGATGCACAAGCACCTGAAGAAACTAAAATCAAATCAGTCAATCAGTCAATCAATTTAATAATTTAACGTCCGAATCAACAATATATGTATGCATAGATAACGAACGAGAGATAATGCTACTTTTTACTTAATAGCAAATTGGTTGAATTAACTTTAACATTTGAATTAACAAGGCTAATTCCAGCAACCTTCAAGTCTTCTTCGAGGCAGACTTTCCATCTTAACCTTTAAGGTCTTCCAACTGTTCTTTTGGCATCTGCTTTTTAAAATATCTTTTGAGGCTTTCTGATTTCTTCCATGCGTATCATATGTCCAGCCCATGTCATTCTTCTTTTCTTGATGATTTCACTTACCATTTATTGTTTTGACCTGACCATAAAGTAATAAATTTGTTACATGATCGTTATAACTGATTCTTAGTATTATCCTTAGCCACTTTTTCAGTAAAGTTCAATTTATTTTCCATGGTCTTCGTTAATTCCACGATGGACATCCGTTGATTAGTACTGGTATCACGCAGAAGTTGAGAATTCTTACTTTTGTTTCAAGCTTGTAATCGTGCCGTCTCATGCTTTTATGCAACTTGCTAGATGTTGCTCCTGCAAGAGCCATTTTTCTATTCAAAGTCTGATCATCCGTCTGCATTCATTTCGCTTCTGATATAAATAAACTTCTTTACAATGTAAATCTCTCTTTCCAGCAGTCTAACTGCTTTGCAAACTTTTCCATTCTCTGTTGTTGGCATCAATTTGATTTTACTTTGATTAAGACTCATTCCAAATTTCCACATTCTTTAGGTGGTGCATCTAGTGGCTTTATTATACTTCCTAGGCTCTCTGAGATCAGGCAAGTGTCGTTAGCATATTCAATATCTTCGGTATATTGATGCTTATATTTCTTTCCCAAATGCTTTGTTTCTTAAGTGTCTCTAGATATAATCCCATACCATTTTGAACAAAATTGAATACAGTATGCATTCCCATCTGAGTACCGTTTCTATCTGGAAACATGCTGGCTTTCTCTATCCAATCCATAGGTAATATGGTATTCATAAGAATAGAATATAATTAGTAAACACAAAAATTACAGTTCTGAGTCAGAAAGCAAATTAAAGCTTATTTAAAGAACTCATTAAAACACCAATAAAAATAGGCTTACACAATTAACTAAATTAACTAACAAGAATGCATGCATACAGATATTATATATATATATATATATATATATATATATATATATATATACACATATATGTAGGCCTATATATATATATACACATGTATATACATGTATATATATATACATATATATATATATATATATATATATATATATATTATATATATATATATATATTATTTATATACGAATGTGTTAGTTAAGTATATATATATATATATATATATATATATATATATATATATATATATATATATATATCACAATATACAATATAAAACATACTTTTACAATAAACGTATTTATTATTCCTTGTAATAGGTACTGACTTTATTACCTCACAGAGCTTAGGCTCTATTGTGGTAACCCGTTTCCTTGTTATTTGTTTAGTTTCTAATTAAGTATGCTGTATATGTTTTACATTCTGACATGAAATGAAATAAAAATGAATAATTAAACAGTTTTTTTCCAGCTTTCCATAATATGTACAATAAGAAAAAATTGTTAAAATCGTATATTTTATGATTTATGTACGTCTTATAGATATTAACTTTACATAGCTGATTTTCAAATTTTGATATGTGATTTGATAAATTTATTACTAAACATATATTTAGCTACAAACCATCTGGGCATCTGTCAATCAATTCAAGGGATATAAAGAGGAAAGCATAAGGAAGATAAAGTTTAGGATTCGTTGAGTTAAAGATGAAGCAGACACCCTCAGATAAAACAGCGAACATCAGTCCTTCGCAGCTTGAATTTGTAGCACAATATTGCTGACACTGCTCTAGAGTCACATCCGTCAACATTTCTAGTACATTTGCTTCTAGTGGTACATCCATATAGGTTTGATGCCAGGATCCACTGCAAACTTTGAATAGAGGGTAAGAAATTAATTAATGTATTACTCAAAGTATTACCTCCAAAATTATTGTTATTATTGCTCCGAGGAAAAGGTTAATATAAAGAGAGAGATGGAGAGATAGAGCTAGAGAGATAGAGAGATAGCGAGAGAGAGAGAAAGAAAGGGAGAGAAGGAACAAGAGAAATGGAGATATAATTTTGGAGAGAGAGAGAGTAATGAAAAAATTACAAGTAAACAACGACTATTTAGTTAAGAATTAGAAGTATTGCAAGCTCAGTTATATTTTAAGTAATAGGCCACACTTTTACATACAAAATATCGTAAGTAATGTTTTACTATTGTATTAAGAAAATCAAACTGCTCTAAATATTAATTTTATTGCATACGCGCTATGTAGGATAAATGTATCTATATACAACGAAGGCCTATTGTCCCGTACAACAAATATCTTTTGGACTATATTTAGATAAATTGTCCACTATAATAGATGGGATCGGTTAAACCATTCATGGCTGGTTTAGCCAAAACTGGATTTTAATCATATCAGAGCAATGATAGAAATCAATTGTATAACAAACAAGTACATGATAACTAGAATTATTGCCTTAAGACATCACAATGCGCTATTTGGTCGAACTAAAAAAACCGTTACATGTCTTACATGTATGTCTTACCTTTACATGTCTTACAAGCTACCTTACCTTTGTTACAAGTTATCTTACCAAGTTACAAGTTACATTACCTTTGCATGTCTTCCAAGATAACTTTTGCATGACTTACAAGTTACCTTTTAATCGAAGCAAGATGTTATTGAACAATATATTTTACTGTCAAGCAATGCATTTTCTATAAAAGTTCTTTCCAATTCATTTTTTAATAATCAAGCATAAAAACTGCTACCTCCAAATGCAGTTTATAACAGAAGCAAACATGTAGTTATTAACTTTTGTTGATTTATTGCTTGTAGTTGAAGAGGGTATTGTGATCCGATTAGGTGTACCTCTAAATGTCTATTTGATGGCGGTCTATTTCGCTTTTGCTGTGATTTCTAGATTAAATTTTGCTTTTTTTATTCGTGCTCTCTGATTTGATTAAAGTAGATAAAACATAGTACTAAATACATTGTAATCGTACTGTTAACTGGTATGATTGTTCTTGTTGTCTTCCTTCCTTTAAACAAGAAGCTTTATCTTGAGTTCGAAAAGCGACCTCTGTCCCCCTAATAGTTACCTTGGTAAATCGCTAGGATTTATCGATCTTATTCGTATCCGGTCGGTGCTTGAGAGTATTATGAATTTGTAGATGAGTTAACGACAAATATTTCAAAATAACTAGTAGATTGAAGAGGTCGGATTTTAAGAAACATATTTTATTATAAAAAATTGCTTAAAATAATGCTGCTACTGCTTGTTTTCTTTACATTTGGCCCATCTACTATTTAAATGGTTAAGTGAAAAAAGGAGATCACTGAATGATATCCGAAAATTATCTTGATATATGTCATGCAAAAGGAGGCCTTCGGTAATAGGAAAGAACTTTTAATAAAAAATAATAAAACAACACAAAGTATAATACCAAATAATAGATAGTGAATACCTTGGTTTGGACCACGTTATTATACGAGTGTGAAAGATGGACCTTAAGAAAGGAAGATATTAGGAAACAAGAGGTATTGGAAATGCTGAATTGAAAAAGAAATAGAAAGAATAACTGGACTCAAAAGATTACAAATACCGAAGCTCTGGAGAGAGTTGGTACAGATAGAGAGTATATGAATGTATTACGAAACCGGAATAAGAGTTGCAAATAATATATTCCAAGGGGGAACGTTTATTAAAAGAGGCCATAGAAGGCAGAATGAAAAGATATTGAGGCAAAGGCAGACCATTAATAGGTATGCTAGATGATTTAAAGACCCACCCATACACATACGTGGACAGGACGAGGAAAGCGGACTACAGAAGAGTGGAGACGTCATAAAAGAAGAATCTGCCAGTAGGCAGTCTAAAAAGAGAGAGAGAAGATATTAATTTTGAGAAATAGTTAAAAATATGTAAATTGAAGAATATTAATTATAAAAGACAGTAGAACATATTATAAAAATAAGTTTTCGCAGTTTCAACCCGTACAGCCAATATAATAGGAGTTTGTAATTTTAGAGGATATAAATTAATATTTGTTCTAAGATGTAGGCCTACTAAGTAACACAGTTTTCAATTTATTTGAAATTTTAATTTAAATTGAGTTTTATTTAGCATATGTGGTTCAAATCAGAAGCAATGAAATTATTAGACAACAAATATTTCGATGAATTTGAAAATATAAGTTACGACTTTTATTTAAAAATTAGCTAATGACTGAGGGCTACCTGTGCCGCAGTTCGGATCGGTGTAGCCGACAGGACAAGCACACGAGTAGGATCCCACAGCATTGTGACAGTCTCCGTTAAAACATGGAACAGAGGCACAGTTGTCGATAACTGAGAGAATATATATAAAATATCTTATAATCCTTCATAATTACATTATATATATATATATATATATATATATATACAGAATAAATGTAACTATTTTGCAGCCTAATAAATTTTACAATCTTTATCCAAATGTCTCACATGACACATTAGATTAAAAGCAATTTCCTTCTTATTAACATGCTAAATGTCTAAGGGATAAAATTACACATGTTTGAGAAATTATCATTAGTCGCCGATATGTAATTTTAATATCGTATATCAAATATTTCGCTTATATCAAAGTAAACCTGCCAGATTTTATGGAACCGTAGAACTCTTCACCTAACGCCCCCCCCCCTGATTTGAACTCGACTGACTATTCTATCGTCTATTATTGTCCTCAGCAATTAGTTTATCGTGAACCAATTCACGACGATGAACATTTGAAACGAGTCATTGTGCTCCGTTGGAGTGAGATCAGCCAGACACTCATGGACTCGGCAATTGATCAGTGGTCCCAAGAGGGTGAATGCAGTTATTCGGGGACATGAAAGACACATTGAACATTTGTTCAATTAATTCTCAAGTCATGTACGACATTAATAGTAACTGCAATGCGATTTTTGAAATAGTTAAGACTTAATGCGTAATCTTGAATTCTTGATTTTTATATTTTGAGTTTTCACGTTATTTCATTGAAAATTACACATCGGCGACTCATGACTCATGATTATTTCTCAAACATGTGTAGGAGGATCTCTTAGATATTTAGCAGGTTAATAAAAAGAGAATTGCCTTAATTTAATGCATCATGTATGAAGTTTAGATAATATTTGTCACAGTTATAGGCATTCAAAGTAGTTGCATTTATAGAGGGAAATTATTAGAAGGTGAACGATTTGAGATGACCAAGGAATGGTAGCGGGCAGCTAGACTAGATTAGAGAAAATAAGTGATAATGTGACGGAAACGGCGTTGAGATATGGCATGATGATTAATATAAAAAGACCAAAGTGATATGAGTGTCCCATAACAAAGTGACGATAATGTCACAATAAACTGTACAAAATTGGAACAGGTATGGAGCTTAAAATACATGGGTCATACTGTGACAGATGACGGGATATGTGAGACTGAAATATACATTGGGATTGCACAAGTTAAAGTGGCCTTTAAGTAGTAGCAAAGCACTTTTATAGAAAAAACCTAAAGAAAGACATTAAGATTAAGATAGTAAAAACTTCGTTTGTACCACGTAATTGTATGAATGTGAAACATGGCTCTTAAGGTAGCAAGATTTTAGTAAATTAGAGACATTGGAATTGTGAATTTGGAGAAGAGTGTGAAGATTATTAACTGCACTCAAACGGTTACAAATGAGGAACTTCTGGAGAGAGTTGGTACAGACAGAGAGTTGATAAATGTGTTAAGAAAGAGGAAGCAGGGTTGGATAGGACATATTCTAAGGGGCAGAGTATATTAATAGATGTCATAGAAGGCAGATTGAAGGAATTAGAGTCAGAGGCAGGCCGAGATTAGGTAGGTTAGATAATAAATAGACCCACCCATTTGTGGACAGGAAGAGTAAACCGGACGACAGAATAAAGAAGACGTTAAATACAAAGAATCTGCCAGTAGGCAGTCCGTGAAAAAGAGAGAGTAGATAAAAATAGTGAGAAATAGTTAAATATAAGTAAAGTTATTTAAAGTTATATAAGAATATTATTGACAGTATAACACACTATAAGAATAAGTGTTTCGCAGTTCCGACCCGTACAGCCAGCATAAATGGAACATGACTGGTTTCCTTTATAATTATCACAATCTCCGTTGACGCAAGGATTGGATGCATAGTAATCGCTGACTTCAATATTCTATTCATTTTTGCTTCAATTTCCAGTGATTAGAATTGGAACGTTGTAGTGGTTCATTTTGTCATTTTACAAGATCTTTCTCTCTTAGTGCACTGCCTACAAGCAGGTTTATGGTATATAACGCCTCCATTCATCTCTGTCTTCCGCCTTCCTCTTCATTTCCACATATGAGTGGGTCTTTAAGTCATCTAACATACCTAATCTCGGCCTGCCCCTGCCTCTTCTTCCTTCCATTCTACCTTCTAAGACCTCTTTTAATAGACCTTCACTCCTTAGAATGTGTCCTATCTAACTCTTCTTCCTATTTCTTAATACATTTATTAACTGTCCATCTCTGCCAACTGTCTTATGAACTTCCTCATTTGTAGCCTATTGAGTCCAACTTATCCTCTCCATTCTTCTCCAAATCCACATTTCCAATGCCTACAGTTTCCTAATATCCTCCTTAGTTAAGGTCCATGTTTCACAACCATACAATAGCGTGGTCCAAGCCAAAGTTTTCACTATCTTTATCGCTGTGTCTTTCTTCAGACTATTTGTTAATAGTTCCTTTCTATTACCAAAGGCCGGTTTTGCATGTGCAATCCTACTGCAAAATTTCAGTCTCGCATTTCCCGTCATTGGTTACAGTATGACCCAAATATTTGAAACTCCATACCTGTTCTAATTTCGTACCATTTATTGTGATATTAACTTCACCTTTATTATTAGACACTCACATAATCTTCGTCTTTGTTATATTAATCTTCATGCCATATCCCAATGCCGTATCATTCAGCCTATCCATTATCTTCTGCAGTCCAATCTCGCTGCCCGCTACCATTCCTTGGTCATCTGCAAATCGTACATCTTGTAACAATTTCCCTCCTAGTTTTATTCCTTCTTCCATGTCTTCCATGGCTCCCTCCATCATTGCCTCAGCGTAAATGTTAAATAGCAGCGGCGAAAAGCTACAACACTGTCTTACTCCACTTCCTATTTACAAGATATAAATTAATATTTGTTCCAAAAAGTAGACCTAATAAGTAACACCATTTTCAAGGTGATTTGAAATTAAAATATAAATTGAGTATTATTTAACATAAGTGTTCCAATCAAAATCATAAGCAGTGAAATGATTAGACAACAAATATTTCGATGAATTTGAAAATTTACGTTACGACATTTATTTAAAAATTAACTAATGACTGAGGGCTACTTGTGCCGCAGTTCGGATCAGTATAGCCGACAGGACAAGCACACGAGTAGGATCCCAAAGCATTGTGACATTCTCCGTGTAGGCATGGATGAGATTTACAGTTGTCGATGACTGCGAGAAAATATATAAAATATCTTATAATCCAGCATTATTTTATAATTATATTGCAATTATACACTGTGTTTTTATAACTTATACCCCATATTTCTTTTTCAATAGTGTCATAAGGAGTTGACGGACGTTTTTGAAATTTACAGAACTTGACAAACAGCCATTTCTATCAGACATATTGAGATTTCGTTTGAATATCTTTAATAACGTGGAAGTTATAGATTTGCGAATAGGAGCGGGGTCAGGTAAACAATTTCCAGTACAGGATTGCGATTACAGGCATCGTTAAATTATCTCGATAAGAATAATAGCGAACACGTGACATAAAATTTCTGCTAATGCTATTTTGAAAAGCAAACATTGCTTTCAAAACGACGTAAAATACGTGCTGACATTTTCTTAATTACCTAAGTTATTGAACTTTTACTGCATGCATTGCAGTTGAGCTCTCGCCTAGCACACGTAGACTAGGCCTAAGGACTTAAAGCGTACATTAAAAGTTCAATGACTTTGTCAATTAAGAACATATCAGCACGTATTTTATGTCGTTTTGAAAGGAAATGATTGCTATTCAAAATATTAGTAGCAGAAATTTCATTTTACGTGTTCGCTGTTATTTTTCTAGTGATGCGCTGCAAGTAACACATCGAAATTCTAAACTGAAATTTTGTTATCTGACCCCACCCCTATTCGCAAAACTATAACTTTCACGTTATTTCAGATATTCAAACGACATTTCTCAATGTTTATAATAAATAATATAATAAATAAAAAATTATAATATAAAAAATAATGTTTTGTAAAATAATCATATAATATTCTAAGATATAATTTTATGTAATATTTACAAACACACACACATACATACACATATATATATATATATATATATATATATAAAGTCCTGGTCTGACTTTAGTAAATATACATATACATTTTTGTTTTAGTGCCTTCGAAATGTGTGTTTTAGAGTGAAAATTTCGCAAAATCTCAACAGTCCCAATTTATTGACGATTATTCGGCCATTTGTGTAGATTTAGGCAATTGTACTGAATTGAAGCTGGATAACGAAGCATTGATGCACAATTTAAATGATGCGCAGTCTTTATCTGCACTTATTTTTATGCAATTGGACACATCTGTTTAACAGTTTAAACTGCGCGAAAATGTCAACCAGTCCCACTTCTATTGGAGATTATTCCGCCATCTGTGCATATATTTTTGTGCAATTGCACCAAATTGAAGCTGGATAATGTAGCATTTACGATTAGTTAAGTTGGTGCGTAGGTTTCATCTTCACTTATATATGTGCACTTCGAAACTTCGGATTTACGTTATTTAGTAGTATTTATATTTATGTTAGTATTTTTAATTAGAAAGAGGAAGGAACAACCAAAGGTATTAATCAACAAAGTAGGCTTGCCATATTTACGAAAACATTGATTGGATGACACCAAAGTTTATTAGGAATAGAAAAGTTAATATTGGCAGATATTAATATATTTATTAATAATTTTTATTTTATTTTATTTCATCTATTTCCGGGGTTACCTTCACTCATGTACTATAATTCTATTAATTAAGCTTTTTATTGTTATTTTGTTGCATGAACTGTACATTCCATTCATAAAAAATTTTCTATATTTCCATTTTATTTATTTGCTCTGCTTGTATTTTTAATATTCAATACGGTGAATAGATATATAAAAATTAATTAATTAATTAATTAATTAGTCAAAAATATAGAATTATTACGAAAACAATGGCGTGGATGACACCCCTGTACGGATGAGAAACGTGGCCATTTTTAAGGTAAGAGGATATATGGAAACGAGAAGCATCAGACAAAAGGCTATAGTTGGACTCACAAAATTACAAATGAAGAGGTTCCAGAAATAGTCAGTATATTTAGACATCTAGTAAATATGATAGTATAATGTAAATTGAAGGAAAAGTTGGATAGGACTTATTATAAGGGGATAAGGATTACTTAAGGGTGTAAATAAACGACTAATGCAAAGAATAATATTTGGATGTATCAGTGAATTAGGATAATGGAAGATTCAGTGGCCAAGTCGTACGTCGTACTGGCTGGAGCAAGTGATAAAAGATACTCGACCGCGGATCAGTATGTGCTGTGTTCAATTTCTGGACTCACCCGTCACAGACATCGCTTTCGCGTGAGGAAATTGACATTAACATTAGCTTCACCAGCTTAACGTAAAGATGTATACGAAAGCCAAGGATAGATTTTTTAAAATAGTTATATACCATAAACCTTCTGTTAGTTCGTGCACTATGAGAGAGGTCATTTGTTACAAGAAAATCCAATGTTATAAATTTTTTTACAATTAATTAATACGGATTTTAAATTTAATGTTTATAATTGTGGTTTAAAAATGCAAATTATTTTAAATATATGCTGAAATATTGCAAAGAATTGGAACCTGATTCACATCGCAGCCCGGTTTTATTCGGAGGACATTCACACCTTGTGCCTCCCAAATAATCCCTGACGCATATTTTTCCGCCTTTACATTTCTTTCTGCATTCACCTTAACATCCAAGATAACGTATAGAACTTTTATCTACATGCAGTGACGCAATTTTAAAATGTTACAGAAAAAATTAATTAAATAAGATAACAACTTTAAAAATAAAGCAATAATTTTTTTCAATCGATTAAATTTTTTATGATCTAACACAGTGTTTTATTGTGGTAGATGATAATAATTATTTTGGCATTAGTTGCGTAGCTGCCAGGCCTAGAAATAGAAAACGGAACATTTTGGCTTATAGGCAAGTAGACTATAACTCCGGTTGATCTAGAATTCAATTTCCGCTATATAAACTTATTTCACCAAAATCATGGCAGTAATCACAAAAGAAAACAGAGAAACAAACAAGTTTCGCCTATAGATACAACATAAAGATATTCAAATAAAACTCAACAAAATTCATATTAAGTAGCCAATTGCTCAAACCATAATTTGCCTATTAAGTACTTAAAATCAGATTTTACAGATATGAATTAATATCAGTTTCATTTAGTAACAAGAGTAACGGTTAACTTTTTTCCCTTGTCTTTAATTTACCCAGTCTAGATTGAGTTTAAGATTCGGAGAAGTGCTAATATCATTCACTGCTGGTATGTCATTAACAATACATGGTACAATAGCTTCACGCCTGAGGTTTAATTCAACGGTAAATGATCAGAGAGATCTTCATAATCGTTAATAGTAATTAACGAATGTACAAATTTCATATTAATACTACTGACAAGAAATGATAATATATGAATGAGCATTACGTTTCTCCATGGCGAAAGTATATTTAACTTCACTAGGAATCTCAAGATGTGCATTGCACAACTTAAAACCCAGGCAATGAAATCTAGCATTAATATTTGTGGATTGATTATTCGTCTTCAACAAATTGCAATTCATGTCAACCCCATTATTGCATAGGCTAGCTATAATTAATTCCTGCATTATCGGACTCTAACCTACTGAACGTTAACTCCAACTCGTCACGCTCCAGCACAGATTTACAAGTTGGAAGAAACATTTTAACTAATAATAACTTATCCAATGCCAAAATCATATATCGATCCTAAAATACTACAACAGATACTGAATTCAATAAACTACATCAATTTATATCTAACAGAACGGCCACGCCTTTAAAAGGATGGCCACGTAAAATACTATTCTTCAAAATGTTTCCCATTGAAGAAGAACTGTACACCATCTATTTATCATCGAAATATTTACAATTATTTAACTAATCAGGAGTCAACCAGTGTTCCTGCAGAAAACTAACATCAGCCTTATAATTATTGCATATTGATTTAAACATAGCAATATCTTGATTAAAACCATGCATATTGTAACTTACTAACTTTATGATATTATCATCTATAATTGAGTAGCGTTTGTAGACATCCCATACAACTAAAAGTTTGGGCTGAGGTTTAAATATCCATTCTCTTATGATCAGATGTGGACCGCATTCAGAGATGAATTTATTTACATCATCAGCATCAATATTGACCCTGAATGCATTAGAATTTTCGAATCGTGTCTTAGCTGCAAGGACATTGTGTACCTTGGTGTTACAATTTTTTAACCAGCTTTCAAATGCTTCACAGCCTGTTTCCGTATCGACATTACAGACATAGAATATTTTACTTTTCCTAATTTCACGAGCCGCATTAATCGTACACTGGGTATTAGAACCTATAATCGTTTTTGGTTTGCTTTTAGATTTCAATGATAAGTTATCCTTAGGTTTGGCTGCAACGGTAGGACTACGTTTTCTATTCTTTCCTAGAACACGCTGATATCCCTCCGAGTCCATACCATCAGTGTCCATCTCCGCAGTCATAGAAGCTATATCACCTCCACTTTGATTGGAATGACGTGGAGTACCTTCTACCAGTTCCGCCCATGATCTACCCGGTGCTTTTGTGACAGCAGTGACGGAATGAGACGATGACTCTTTGAGAAGTTTAGACCCAGTCAACCTTTCTACTTGACCAGAGGAAAGCTTGGCTATGTATCCACTGGAGCCGAGGCGACTGCAGATTTATCCAATTTTGTATCCAAATTATCCAGCTTATTAATGACACAACGTAAATCACCCTCCTCGAGCCTTGATGAAGGTAGGTTATCCACATTAGCAGCTACAAACCTAGGTAGCTTATTTAACAGTAAATTTTTATCCAAGAAACTGAAGGTACAGAATATGTCGTTTAGCTCTGTTTTAGACCTATTTTCACTGTTCTTACGTTTAGCAGGTTTAGGCCATTTCTCAAGACCCAAGTTGTCCACAGAATCGATTAGACGCTCCTTTGCTACTGCAATATCATCCGCCGAATAAAAGTCTCCAATAATACACATTAGCTTTACGCAAGAAAGTTTACCTAATTTGCATTTCAGATAGCATAAAAGTTCGCATACAATTACACAACAGTTGACAGATATGCCGACTATAATATTGCTACACTCAGCCATGTCTATAATTAACACGTCCGCACAGGCCGACGGTCGGCGAATAATGGCGGCTTTGTCATGATATAATTTAACTTATATACATGTATATCCAAAAACTTCTTTGCAAATATTTAAACTATTACACTCTAGTTTATATTAATTCTGATACAAATATTATCTAGTGTCAGCATTATATTTGGAATGTGACTCTGTTGTGCATGTTTAACAAATATGAGATTGACTATTGTTGTTTAAATCATTAAATTATGATGTGGCGTCTAAAATATTTTGACCTGTCTGTGAGACATCCCTATATAAATATTAATATATGTGAGATATCCCTAGAAACAATTTGTGAAAATTATATTTAAAAGCAAATTAGATTAACAATTAAATTTGCTTGTAACTTAAGCAATTAACAAATAAATACCAAAAAGTGAGAAACTATCCGCTACTACAGCTTTTCCGTGAAGTCGTCATTCATGTTGCCTTAACACATGCTTGAGAGAGTAAAATTAAAAATGTTGACATTATTAGTAACCCGCTGCGGTCCAAAAGGCAAATGCAGCAGTATAATTTAAAAAAGTTCGACATACAACTCTGCCTCGCTTTTGTACAATTATTTCTCCATAATATTGGTTTTAAACGAGACCCTTAAGGGATAAATATAAAAATGCTGGCACTAATCGTGTTTGTTCCTGTCCAAAATGCCAATGTAGTCATAAATTATTTTTTTTAATTGTCGACTTACCTTCCCCTGAGTGCGACCCCTCGTGCGATTCTAGAGAAGCGTTCACCAGAACCAGCCCTATGGCGATCAACAACAGAGTAAGACCGTTCACTGAATTCATTTTCCAATCCTGTTAGGCAAATATTTTATGACACATACAAGTACTTACAGGATCCGCACATATATTTATTGTAGAAATTAATTTTCATCATGCAAAGAATAGAAAAGAATAGAAAAAACTACTTTTCTTCATGAAAGGAATTGGCCTACTTCTTTTTTAAAGAAATTAAGCATGCAAATGCAACTGTTATTAATCATGTAATTTTGAACATTCTGAAAGTATAATGCTAGGTTAAACTTAAAGGTATTAAATAATAGAGATAACAAAGCAAGTTTACAATCTCTCTTAGTGATCTACCTACTGGCAGGTATGGTATATAACACCTCCACTCTTCTGTCTTCCGCTTTTCGCTTAATATCCATATGTAAGTGGATTTTTAAATCATCTAACATTCCTAATCTCGGTCTGCCTCTGCCTCTATTTCATTCCATTCGGCCTTGTATGATATATTTTAGTACAATTTTCCTCCTAAGAATGTTTCCTATCCAACTCTTCATCCTATTCCCCAATGCATGTATCTGTCTATCTGTACCAACAGTACAATTCCGTACTTCCTCATTTGTAATTTCTTGCAATCAGCTAATCCTTTCCATTCTTCTCCATATCCGCATTTTAATGCCTCTAGCTTCCTGATATCGTCATTCCTTAAGGCCCATGTTTCACATGCATGCAAAAGCGTGTTCCATAGCAAGGTTTTCACTATCTTTATCTTACACTATAAGTTTAACTAGCTTTATACTGGTTTTTATAAGGCAGGGACAATAAAGGTCACTACTAGTAGCTGTCATAATTTGTTTCGTCTGCAAACAGACTTAACTAATATCAATATAATAAGTACAAATTGAACAAATATACAACAATCAGCAATATGCTGATTTAAGTCAATACAACTTGACTTAAATCAGCTTTATTGCTTGCTGCTAGAGCTGAAAGCAGTAAATAGCACTTCTAATTACCATAAGCTAGAATATTTGTATGAAATTAATTAAATTTTAATTCAGTAAAAATTATAGCGATAAATTTTGCTTAATTAATTTTGCTTAAGAGATATTTAAGGAAAATGTTCTTCATACAGAATTACATGAAATTATTTCAGTCATTAAGTTGGCTATCTAAATTACAAGAGCAGTATTAGCTAAATTAAGACAGAAAATGTTGTAAAAATATGAGCAATAAACCATCGCAAGGCAAAATCGAGTAGCCTACTTCTGCAATTAGCAATATTCGTATTCATTTAGCTAACTTTCAAATAAGCATTTTTCTATAGGATGGAGACATGAAACCAAATATTAAACATTTCATTTTCTAGCAGCCCGTTATGTGGAGATCATTCCGTTTCTTGTTCGAGCCACTGATGAACAAAAAACTGCAACAGCACACGTCGTAATAGGCGATTAAGCAAAAACTGAGCGAGAGAAAAATAGGTACTAACTATGTCAAACTATATTTTCGAGTAAGAATGCGTGCATGTGGCATAGGTTTCGGGAAAGGATTAACTTGTTGATCAATAGACAGTCCTCTAGCGGAGTGCCAGAAGACTGCAAATATGAATTTGTACCTTGGAATGGTTGCTTAGCTGAACATTAGAGAGAGAGAGAGAGAGGGAGTAGGGTGGACCATGTAACGTCCTTGAATTTTAAATGGTTATTCTTGAGGTCTTGGAGTCGATTCCCGTCTGAGAGAATTTGAGAGTGAAATCTTTAACTTACACTAGACTGAAAGCATGCATGATTGGCTATATGAAGAACGATTTAAGTATACGGCATTAAAACAAGTGATAGTCTATGAGCCTAAATTATCATTTCACTAACTAACGTATTTAATTTTTTTCAAAGCTGACTGGACGAACTAAAGATTAGCTGAAACAGATTATTTATCGAAAGAATAATTCATAATGGATTATTTGCGATTACGACAATCACTTTTGATTGTAACGTTTATCCGATTTCAGGATTTATGGTTTCGGTTTTTGATCCATAAAATTATTGTATATAAGTTGTGTCCTATAGCTTTCAGTTATTTACTAAAATGTAAATCTTGATTGAAGCTATATCGACATCGAGAGTCGCATTTAAAAGCGTAAGATATTAAGATTACTTAAATACATGTAGATAGTAGAAGTAGCAAATTTAAGTACGATTTTAGTAAGAGATCATAGTAAGAGATTACTAGTCGAGCGTGGAGTATAATTTTTATCGGTCTTGGTATCGGCCATTGTCACTGTCATTGGCCCTCATCATCAAAACTAAGTAACATGGGGCTCAATTAATAATTGGATAACAATTATCCAAATTTCGATACCGAAATTTGGAATTAAATTCAAATTTCAATAAAACTGCACCAAACCTGCAACTCAGCTCAATCAAATAGGCGATATGCAAAGTAGGCCTATATAACTATTTAAGTAAGATACAGATCTGCTTAATTATGTTAGCTGATTGAAACTAATAGGCCTATGTGAGGCCCGTTATTGAAGTTGAATACTCGGAAGAAATATAAATTTTAAGGCTAATTAACGCATTAAGTTTCAGTTATTAGTCTTTTTGATCCTCAATCACGTCAATGCGCGCAATTTGAAAGGAAATAGCCTATATCACAATCAAAGTCTGGATGAAACTATGAAAACTACTAATGCAAGAAATAAGCAGAGAAGTTGTTAAACGTGCTTGCTATGGCTTGTTCTAGCAAACCGAATAAGTATTAACACGCAAAGAAGATCATAAATTAAATACCTCAATGAGTATTTGATATGAACTCAAGATCTGAGGGACATACAACTTATAACGCTCTTGAATTGAGTCAGTCTTATATACAAAAGCCTGCCGCATTCATTTATTTTCCATTAGTAGGCTGCACTTAGACACAAAAGTTAAAGAAAGCAGTCCATTTTTAAACGCAATAGCCTATTGGATATAACTATTAATTATAAAATGTCATTCGCTCAATGAATACTTGGGATTGATTATTTGAATACAATTGATATTCTAGTCTTACATGATATTACCTATGCTGAAATGTCCTGTAAGTGAAATCAATGACTTAATGACAAGATATGGATATGGCTGACATTTCGGTCAACTGCATATAACATTTATATCGTACATGTATATCTTGCATGTATTGGGATTGATCAATAGATTTCAATTTACGAAATTTATATTTTATCTCCCATGCATATATAGACCATGCTGTTAGTCAAAATGGTTAAACGATTCTCTTCGGTTCAAATGGTTTTTTTTATAAAATTCTTTCTTTGCTCTTTGAGGCATTCCAATCTTATATAACATTGCTGAAATTCTGCTAAACTCTATGTTGAAATGTTCTTTATGAAATGTTTGCTTTATTTAGAAGATATGATTAATTGTATGTGGCTAATATTCCGGTCCACTGCATTTAACAATTGCATCGCTCATTTAGACTGAGTTAGATATTTTATACTGAGTAGATTTCAGTTACACTCATACCCAATTATACTACCCACGCATACTTGCACCCCTTTATACCCCGAGGAGATTCTTCATACTCAGTAAAGTTCTTTTTCCATGGGGTTTATGCACTTCGAGTTAGTAGACGTCCTAAAAATACAAAAAAACTAATTTGCTAGATTTTTAGAATATATTACAAAGGAAGTAGATAATATAAATAACATTGATATCTTATATCTGGACTTTGCTAGAGCGTTTGATAAAGTTCCACATAAAACATCAGTCCACTACGCCTGACAATGCTAACAATAGTATACAACACCAAACTTAAGCGTGGATGGGACAAAGGTGATTTGAACTTTTATGCAGATACGGGCTCGTTACTTTCTAATTTACACCTCTGCGAAAATTTATTTAGCAGCTCCTGTTCATGTACAAGTCAAGCTACTTGCTCTAACATCAATGCAAAAACTTCAATTAATACTTCTTGTAAAAGCCTTGTAAATTCATTACTAGCTGCAGAAAATTCTCACATTCCTAAAATCCCCTCAACATCCTTGAAACCTTTCTGGGATAACAATCTAAAGTAATTGAAAGAAAAATCCATCTTATGGCACCAAATCTGGAATAGCATGAATCGCCCCAAATCTGGTTTAATCTGCGCTACTAAAAATAATGCCAGGTGTAAATAAAAGCTCGCTATTAAGAAATCTTTTAGAGACCTTGACTCCATATGATGAGGCTGCAGTTATGCATTTTGCCAGCAAAAATAATAACGAATTTTGGAGAATTTGGTCTTAAAAAATGCATAATAACCCTAAGCAGATAGCACCTGAAAAATTTACATAAATGGTTCGTCTGATGACAAACCTGTAGCGGATGAATTTATGAAATATTTTCAGTCGGTTTACTATGATTCCACCTCAGTAATTGATGCGAAACGCGAATTCGATAACTGCCTAGCTAGCAAGTTATCCACTGACAAAAATATGTCGAAGTCTTCCAATGCCTATTCTCCAGATCTAGCTTGCATAAACGTGGAGCTAGTCGATCGATGTATTCAGAAACTTAAATGGGGTAAGGCTTGTGGACCTGATAACTTGATGAAAGAAAATTTAGTTTATGCGCATCCAATTATTGTGAAGCATTTAACAAACCTATTTAAATGCATTGCTACGCAGAGATGTGTTCCTGATGGTTTCTGCTCTGGGGTTATTGTACCAATTATTAAAGATAAGCTAGGTGACAAAAATGATACCAATAATTATAGAGGCATTACTTTAGTACCTCTTATTTCGAAATTATTTGAATTAGTCATACTTGAAATTTGCAAAGATTATCTTACCACTAATGACCTTCAGTTTGGTTTCAAAGCGAATTCTGGATGTAATCAGGCTATCTTCGTGATAACTGAAGTCATAAAATATTTCTTAGACAAAGGAAATAGTATATTCCTGGTTGCTCTTGACCTCAGAAAAGCTTTTGACAGAGTTAATCACTTTAAGCTCTTTGCGAGTTTATTAATTAGAGGCATGCCCCCATGGATAGTCTTAGTGCTTCAAGATTGGTACTCTAATTTAAATGTTTGTGTTCGATGGAATCTAGCATACTCTTCTAATTCTTTGATAAAAAGTGGCGTAAGGCAGGGTAGTCCTCTCTCACCTGCACTGTTTAACATTTTTGTCGATTCGTGCATAGAAGAGTTAAAGAATACTAAAACTGTCTGTGCATTTGGGCCCCTCTTTGCAGGAGTAATAATGTATGCAGATGACTTGTTGTTAATTTCACCGACAGTTTTAGGCCTAAAAAAATTAGTAAATCAATGTTCTTTGTCGTTTAGTCGTCTAAATTTAGAATTTAGCACTAATAAATCTATGTGCATTGTTATGGGCTCAGCATCGAATTTTGCTATCAAGCCCATGATTTTACAAGATAAGGCTTTAAAGTGGGTAAATCGCTTTAAGTACTTAGGTGTTAATTTCAAAGCAGATAGCGTATTACATGTGGATACTAATGCCATTATTAGAAGATTTCATGCTAGCAGTAACAGTATTTTAAATAAATCTTTACATATGTATGATCTCACCAGATTATATCTTCTTGAAGCCCACTGCTTACCCATATTATCTTTTGCTACGGTTAGTATTGACTTGAGAAAAGACCAGATTCATGACTTAAACGCAGCTTGGAACAATGCATTTAGATCAATCTTTCATTATAATAGATGGGAGTCTGTTAAACCTATTATGGCGGGTTTAGTTAAATTAGATTTCAGACACATTAGGGTAAAGTTAGAGATGAATTTTTTAAGAAAGATCTGCATGTTACCCAGTAATGATGTTCTAAAACATGTTACAATTAGGTATATTATCGCTAACTTTGACAACCTATGCAAGACATTTAATTTGCCTTTTAGTTACTCTATTATGTTATCAAATAATATAACTTACTGTCAAATTATGCACTTTTTATATAAGTCTTTTTCAAGTCGGTGTGGCTAATTGTGCAATTACATGTATATGCTGATTTGCCTATTATTACGTGCAATGGTGACTTTTTAATTTGTCATTAATATTATCTGATTTTTGTTTTGTTTGTTGGTCTATGCTCAATAATAGAATATATGAAGTATTTTGATCCAATTAGGCTAACTGTATCTCTGTGTAATTGGTGGTGGGTTATTTTTTGTACTAATTTTGTGTTTATGTTGTTTGGTTTGTTTGCTGTTGTTCCTGTCACATGTTGACGAATGAAGAAGTGGATATATAATGATACGTTCGTGGGTGTCCATATTAATAATTGTACTATCCAGAAGGTTCAGAGGGTATCATAACCTTCGGCTTCCTGCTTATACAGCAAGTATACTAACAACTTTGCCAAGAGCTTAAACACTAACCTTTTTCACTGAACCTTTATTTTACTTTGTTAAGTTAAATTTGTGATCAAATTGTGCTTTTTTATAAATTGGCCATAAGATTAATCTACAGAATATTCACTCCGCTCTTTATAAATCAGTTTTTAAAGTTGTAATATTAGCAAATTATGTAGTGTTATACGTATAAGATATTCAAACCTATTAAACAAACTTTGAATCATTGAAGGGCCTAATTTACCTACACAAGTCGCCCATCCACTCACACGGAGATCTGAGCAGTCTGACGTGTAGAGTGGACCACCGATGGTCCCTCAAGATCTCATGTCCAGTGTTGCCTGCATTTCGAACTGTATCAACGCCTTTGGATGTGAAAGATAATTATGATGTAGATTTTGAAAATAGTGTTGAAAGGAATCGGCATATGGACCTATTATGGAATCTATTATGGACCGCTCCAGAACTTCTCCGTATGAGAAGCAGACCGGCTCTAGGGACTCAGAAGGCAGACGTCTACAGCTTTGCTATCATAGCGCAGGAGATAACTTACATGGCTCAACCGTTCTTTCTAGAAGAAATGAATTTGGAAAATATTAACGGTATAATTATAGTGCTATTTTGTCACCGTCCCCTAATGCATGTTGTTTTGATGTAAAAGCTTTATAATATGTTAGAATAGGCATATTTATGGAGTTGAAGAGAAAGCAGTTGATAGCAAGGCTTACAACAACAAACAAAAAGAAAACAGACTCTTGACTCAAATTGTGTGCTTGCTCCGTCACTGGTATTGATGGAAAAAAGAAACCGTTCCTATAATTCAGTCTCCCAGTGCACTGCCTATTGGCAGTTCCATGGTAGATAACGCCTCTACTCTTATCTGTTTTCCGTTTTCCTCTTAATGTCTACATATGAGTGGAATTTTAACGCATCCAGCAATGCTCATTCTTGTTGTTATATACCATTCATTGGGGGAATTCACTGTAACATGTTTTAATCCTGTCCAAGGTTTCTATGTAATAACTTTATAAAAGTAATTTACGATAGTGAAATTCATAATAGACGTCAAACACGACTATTTTACTTATACGTTATTTAATCTAATAGCCTTATGTTATAAAAGTGTATTTATTTAGCAATTCGTTATTTGTTTGACTATAAATGATTCAATTACATATTTATTCACCAGACATTCTAACCAAGGTAATGGTAGGAAGAGAAACAGAGGACTCCGTTGTTTACCGCCCAATAATCCCAATGTTTCTGACTGAAGCCCCAGAGTTGATGACTCTAATGCAGCAATGCTGGGCAGAATCACCTCAGGCACGCTCAATGTTTGCGGAAATCAACCGAAGACTCAAATACATGCATAAAGGAAGGTATAACAGAAACTCATTTATTCAACATAAAGATAGTCCTATAACTGAGTTAAATTGTATTGTTTCTCCAAGTCTTAGCAGTAAGTCACAACTCGAGGAATTACTTCCTTCTGAATGCAAGAAGAATTTAAACGTAATTGCAATTTTAATATATTTATTGCACTGCGAAAGAGAGAGATAGAGTGAGAATGAGAGAAAGAGAGATGAGTAACGAATGTTCAGCTTCAACAATGTTTCTTTGTGAGCGATGATTGCTTTAATTCCAAGTTTTTTTCAGTATCTCTTTGCTATATTTAATGACTTGCAATATTTAAATTTCAATCTCATGTCTGCTGTATATTAGGCTTGAGTTTTGTTAAATGTAAGATTTTATTATAATTGAATATTGTGCATATATTTGTAATTTTTGGTTTTGAGTTGTGAACATACTCTAATATAGTTTCTTTAATTTGTATCTAGTTATATTTGATTCAATTAAAACATTATTAAAGTAAAACTTACCGGTGGAGCATCGATTTGGCTGTTTCATTTATTTTCGTAGAAATCTGAAATATTTCGAGAAAGTAATTTTTGTATGGTTAATCCAAATATTATTTAATTTAATGTTGGAATGTTTGATTTGTTCAAGTGTATTGCATTTGCTGTACTAACAAATTTTTCAGGAATGTAGATATAATAGATCACATACTGGAAAAGTTGGAAAAATACGCTAATAATCTGGAAGCTATCGTGGAGCATAGAACCTCAGAATTTCTGGAAGAAAAGAAGAAAACTGACTTACTGCTTCATAGGATGCTACCACCGTAAGTATGAACAGGGTTTCGGAAATTCCAATTTCAATTACCTCATTCAAAAATGTAGCTAATAGATTGAAGGGATGTAACTCATTTCAAGTGACATTAATCTATGGATCGAGATTAGATGATGATTACGTAACTGGGCGTAAAGGGAAGATGATTATGACTGATGATGCATGATAATTTGTGTGTGTATATATATATATAATTGTATAGGCCTATATATATAACGTAAATGCAAACGTAAGATCTCTTAGCTAAAATTTCAATGATATTACGGAAAGTGGTATTGAATTCATTTTCGAGATGCGCTGAATAATTTCGACTCTACAGATTATTAAGCTATTCTTTGTGCAGAGTTGTTGTTGAAGAACTGAAGTTTGGTAGAACAGTACCACCTGAGATGTTCTCCAGTGTTACCATCTACTTCTCAGACATAGCAGGCTTCACGTCTCTCTCTTCAGAGTCGACTTCTATGCAGGTCGTTGATCTGCTCAATGATCTCTATGGAACATTCGACGATACCATCTCTAGACATGATGTCTATAAAGTTAGTATTTTAAGAAATCAGAGATTGAAAAAGAAATTAAATTAATAGAATAAAACTTCATATATGAATAAACTTAATAGTACTTCAACTACATTCATAAAAGCAAATTAAAACAAAGCATTCAATAGCAAGTTGTTACAAATGGAAAAGTAGCAAAGTGTTAAACAATATGATAAATATTCAAAGTAGGTGAAAAGATGTAATACAATGCAATGCATAATTTATGCGATATCTGAAATAGAGTCAATTGTTAACATTATACTGCTAAGGAGAAAGCTACGTAGAAATAAATAGGTTTTGTTAAACACAATTCAAAAATTATCATCTCAGATTATATCTATCAGTTTTAATGCCACGTTTGAACTATTAGGCAGTTTAGTCAATCATCCATATTACCAGTCCAGTGAATGTTTTAATATTTTACAATGTTATCGGCTCTGACGGAAATTTATCCCAAGCCAACAGGCCAAGCTATTTAAAAGTCAATAATTATTTTGTCCGGGACCTTATATGTTTTATAATATATTTTTCGTATTTTGTCCGAGACATCTCACATGTCGTACGACGTTGCATAGAAGAAACTGAGGAAGGCTATGCGAGACCAACTCAGAAACAATATTTTCCCAACAAGTAGCTGCGTTAAATTTGGAAATGAGATATCCTTTGTGAAGAAATTAAATTATTGATCTATGGATTGCTCGCTTTGGAACGTGAAAGTAGACGCTAAGCGTGTAATGTATAACCTGAACATGTGCTTTTGACCGACCCCTTTGCAGAACACTAGAAATGGACAGAGAGAGTGAGAGAGAGAGAGAGAGTGAGTGAGAATGAGAAAGAAGGATGTTAAAAGAGATGTTTCAGGCTCATTATGTTTTTAATTAAAATGAGACCTGCAATATCTCTCTCTAATTACAACTAAATGTAGTTTTTATATTGTTTGTGGATATGAAAATCTTTGCGTATTAGGACTATTTTTGATAATATATTTATAAAACTGAACGTTAGTATGCTGCACAGCTATTATTATAACGTGGGAATACAGGTGGAGACAATAGGAGACGCCTATATGGTGGTAAGTGGACTTCCGGCGCAGAATGCTGGTAGACATATCATGGAGATTTGTAACATGGCATTGGATCTACTCAAAGAGGCGTCCGTCTTTAAGATCCGTCATAGACCTGAAGCAGCTCTCAGAGTCAGGATTGGTTTCTACACCGGACCATGTGCTGCAGGTGTGGTAGGGCACACGATGCCTCGCTACTGTTTGTTTGGAAACACCGTCAACGTCGCCTCCGGGATGGAATCTACCGGAGAAGGTAGGTAGTGTCTAATAAAAAAATAGTTTTTCAGATTTTACATATACGAAGGTTGATAAATAAATAGTGAGAAAACATGAGGAATAGTTGTCATCCACACAATTAATATTTATGGTGACTAGCTTACTTTTTAATAAAGGTTTTTATAGCATAATGACTTATGTGAAGCCACTGTGTATGCTAGGTAACCTTTCTGAAAATGTATGCTCAGTTATTGGTATAAAAAGGATAAAAACGAAAAGCGTACCGTTAATAAATATTTACATTTAAAGAGTTAGACCCAAGTGAGACTGCAGTGGACATTGAGGCAGTTTTAGCGAACAATGCCCATTTACTTGCTACAATCTATAGGTAGGTAACTTTTTTCAGCGAGGTTTGGCAATCGCCCGAAAACAAGTACCGTAAAGGTCGCCTTGTCGAGACCTGTGCCGAAGAAAATATTCAACTTGTCCAAGATAGGCACAAAAAGCTCGACGATTAAGCATCAGGTGCTTAGTTGATAGTCTTAAGTTTTCATATGGTACTACCTATCATTTCATCATATTACTATTATATTATTACTATTTTGGTAACAAAAGAGATTTCGCAGAGTTTGATACTAGCATTCCGATGATTTAGCATGAAGTTATTAATTTATAATTATATGGTGAATATATATATATATATATATATATATATTGTACACATAGGGCCCATTTATATTGTGCAGAAAATTTGAAAACGGGAACAATTCAATATATGATATGGGGATGATAAAGAGCGCCAATAACAATAGTTTTACTATTATCAACAATTTTTATCCAGAGGACTTCAAAGTGCTTGTTGTCATCAATAGTGTCCACTACTGAACTATTGTTTACGTAAACTATTACACCGCCACCTCTACGGCCTATCCGATCCCTTCGAAATGAAGTGTATACAGAGATATGTTCGAAACCAGCAGCATGTTTTAGCTTTAGATGGGATTCAACAATGATTCCAATGTCAATGGACATTCCAATGATGTCCGCAGTGATTTGTTGTAGGGCATTAGGTTTGGCAATAGAACGGGCGTTGAACACATATAGAGATAGTGGTTGAAAATAGGAGTTAGCTTGATGACGTATAGCAATTGTAGAATTATTAATTACAATAGGTTTAAGATAGCTCTCTCTAGGTGACTGCACACGGGTTGGTAACCTCGCGGTTGATGTGTGTACGGATATAGGCCTTTGCTTGCCCCTACCCGACCTGCAACCCTTGCTGATGCGAGAGGCGAGGGCGCTGCGGCGCAAGCTGTACAACCGTTCTCTGGTATACGTATAGAAAGATGAGCGATAATCCATTAAATAAATCCACTTTTGCATACAGACGAAAAGAGATTAGAACTTTTATCTCCGTTAGATAAAAGTTGTTGATTTTGATAATGTTCTTATGAAATTTAGTAGACAACGTCACATGGAGAGCTAAAATCTAAACTTTTATATAGAGATTTCTTGACCTTGTTCAGCTGCTGCAGCACGAAGAGTACTTTATGAAATAATCCAGTGATATCGATGTTACACTTGTTGATTAATAGAGTGAATCACTTAATAATTATATCAAAATTGTTAGCAGTCATAAGCATAACAGATTCGTTACATATATTAGCTTTAAAATATCCACGGAATCACCCTAAGTACAAAGATATTTACAGAAAAAGCGAATAAAATGCAGGAGCAAAATTAAACACGTGTGGCAGCCCCGGAGGCGCCAACCTTTTCATATATATATATATATATATATATATATATATATATATATATATATATATATATATATATATATACAGACTGGGGCAAAATGAAATAATCCCTAGCGAGATCTCAATAACTTTATGAAAATTCAAAATATCTCTACGAAATTTACGGAGTTTCTAGGGGAGGAATTTCTGCGTATATCCTGCAAATATGCTGAAAATCTATTGAGCAGGAAAAATATTACAGCGTTTCTACGAAAAAAGTGCAAAATCAGTTTTAACAAGGCTTTTTTAACTAAAAGTCTTAATAACTTGGACAGAACTCAAAATAGTTTTACAAAAATTTCGGAGCTTCCAGCGGAGGAATTTCTACACATATCCTGGAAATTTGGTGAAAATATATTCAAGAGCAACAAAAATAAAGCGTTTCTTCGAAAAAAATGTTAAAATCAATTTTAACAAGGCCTTTTTAAACAAAAGTACCGGACATTTTCTTCAAAATTTAAGAATAATTTTAACATAAGAACGAATTTTAAACCTCGTTTATTGGAGTAGCTAACAAGGTAGTGCAGGCTTAAACTCCACCACTTACGTAAACGATCCTTTTCAGGGTCGTTATTTTCTTTAGAAGGACCGACTGACATTTCGAAAAGTCTTGTTAAAATTGATTTTAGCACTTTTATCGTAGAAATACTGTAATTTCGTAACCAATGAAAATATTTTCATCAAATTTGCAGCATATACGCAGAAATTCCTCCCATAGAAGCTCCGAAAATTTCGTAGAGATATGTTGAGTCTTCTTAAAGTTATTGAGATTTCGCTAGGGGATTTTTTTTTGCCCCAGTCTGTATATACTGTATATATATATATATATATATATATATATATATATATATATATATTTATATATATACATATATATATATATATATATACAGATTGAGTAAAAACTGATTACACCTGCAAAAAGTTTGAATATCTCAGGATATTGTTAATATTTTCCAATAAAACATTTACAAATTACTAAAGGACTAATTGCTGATGGGGTGGCAAATTTTCATCCGATTTGATACATAGATAGGCCAGTTACGCAAGTTTCAGCAGAGCAACCCCTATTTTCATATGCATTGTAAATATAAATTACATTTATTGTTATTTTTATTTTGGACCTGAAAAGGGTCGTTGTAGTGGATCAGAAGAAACCAGTTGTATCTGCTAGCATTGCTGAGTATTCGATATGTTTTCCTCCAGCTGCTACGCGGGACTGCAGCAGCTTTCGGAACGCTAGGACAGCCTTGTTGATTCCAGCTTGGGGCACTCTCTCCCAGGTTGATTCTAGAACTTCTTGCTTGGGGCACTCACTCCCAGATTGATTCTAGCACTTCCTGCAGTTCTGTCTTGTTTTTAGGCTTCGGCTGGTGTTTTTGATAGAGATGCAGCATGGCTCCCCAGACATAATAATCCAGAGGATTGAGATAGGGTGAGTTTGGAGGCCATTCATTCTACTTAATGAAATCCGGGTTTCTCTCGCTGATCCATTCCTGTGCATGACGAGATGCATGAGCCGGAGCAACATTCTGCTGAAAGATGAAACCATTTCGTAGAAGAGTATAGCAATCATCAAACAGCTACGGAAGCAAAGTGTTGACATAATACTGAGAGTTCTCCTTTATCATTTCGTCAATGAAGTGCAATCTGCCTTTACCGTTGTAGCAAACGCCATTTTTAGGTAAAAATGGGGGTTGCTCTTCTTAAACATGCATAACTGGCCAATATATGTACCAAAATGAATGAAAATCGGCCACCCCATCCGAAGTTCCTTAGTAATTGGTGAAAGTTTTATTGGAGAATTTCAAGAGTTGCATGAGATGGTCAAACTTTCTCAAGGTGTAACCATTTTTTAAACTCACCCTGTATATATTCAGGGCGAGTAAAAAAATGATTACACCTGAAAAAGTTTAAAATCTCAGGCTACTGTTAATATTTTCAAATAAAACTTTTACCAATTACTAAAGGACTAATTTTTGACATGGTGGCCTATTTTCATCTATTTTGGTACATAGATTGGCCAGTTATGCAAGTTTCAGCATAGCAACCCCCTATTTTTATCTAATAATGGCATTTATATGCAAATTGGCCACCCCTTTAGAAAATAAAACTTTAGTAATTGGTAAAAGTTTTATTGCAAAAATTTAATAATAGCCTAATATATTCAAGTATTTTGCAGGTGTAATTTTGTTTTACTCACCCTGTATATATATATATATATATATATATATATATATATATATATATATATATATATATATATATGTATATATATACATATATATATACTGTATATATATATATATAGATATATACTGTATATATATATACTATATATATATATATATATATATATATATATACAGGGACGCCGGAGGTAATGGTTGCGGCAGCGATACTGGACTGTAGAAGATAATGGATAGGCGGAATGATACGGAATTGAGATACGGCATGAAGATTAATATCAGAGAGGCCAAGGTAATGAGAGTGTCCAATAATAAAGGTAAAGTTAATATCACAATAAATGGTAAGAAATTGGAACAGGAAAGGGGGAAAGGGGACATTCTAAGGGGGAAAGGTCTATTAAAAGAGGTCATTGAAGGTAGAATGGAAGGAAGAAGAGACAAAGGCAGGCCGAGATTAGGTATGTTATATGTTGTTAACTGACATACAGATTAAGATACTATGTATAATATATATGATACAAGCATTCCTCAGTACACAAGATTGGGAGCACTGGGGGGCATAATTAGCCCCCCAGTGCCCCCAAAATTTTAGAATGCTCGAGGACCTGCCCGGGCATCGTATATAGTGCCGGCGCTTATGTATGTAGGTATATATATATATATATATATATATATATATATATATATATATATATATATATATATATATATACATGTGTATATATATATGTGTGTGTGTGTGTGTGTGTGTGTGTGTGTGTGTATGTATTGTGTATATATACAGAGCATATATATATATATATATATATATATATATATATATATATATATATATATATATGCATATACATCTATATATAATATATATATATCCCCGTGTTGTGCTTGGGTGTGGTTGGACCACTGCAGAATAGGGCAACCGCAGACAATCTGCCGCGTGTACGTAAGAGGCGACTAAAGGCAGGAGCTGAGGATGGCAAGAGGGGACCACCTCACCATGAAATATTTTCCCCCTGGATTAAATGGTAATTAATTCCCCTAATTGAGGAAGGCAACGGGAAACCACCTCAGAAGCCATAATTTTTCCCAAGCTATCGGCTACATAAGGTATGGATAAGGCATAGGCTTTGTGAAGGGATTAACTTGTTAATCTATGGAGTGCCCTTATGGAGCGAGAAAGCAGACTTTAAATATGAATATATACCTTGAACCTACCACTTGGCAGTGCACTGAAGAAGATAATATATATATATATATATATATATATATATACTTTTAACTTAAATCAAATGCTAGATAGCATATCTGTGACGGAGAGAGGATTTGAACATTGTACGACGTACTGATCCGCTGTCATACTACTTTCCAACAAACCACAGGCTAAACTCAAATGAAATGAGAGCAGATGTACATTAAATGTTTTACTTTTTCTGTGTTACAAAATCCTTCCAACAATAGCATTTTTATTTAATAAAAAACTAGAAAATTAGTATTCGAAACACTGGGGCGAGATTTACCGGGCACCTCTCGTTTGTCATAAATTAAGGCACATCTCTCTCTCTCTTTCTCTCTCTTTATTTCTTTCTCTCTCTCTCTCTCTCTATCTCTCTCTCTCTCTCTCACTCTCTCTCTCTCCCTCTGTATATATTTATAATCAGAGTTCACTTTCACGCTGTATATATATATATATATATATATATATAACATGCATAAGGATCAGTAAGGTAATCCCTTCACAATTAAATAAATAATTACTATACATGTATAGCATGTACTCTATTGCTTGCGAAAATCTTCTTCAGTATCTTTGACACAAAACGGAAAAATGTGTAAATTGGTGCAATATGTTCACAAAATAAATTATAAACGGTTTTACTTTTCAGAATTTTCGTTCTATATATTTTATCTGAAGACACAGATAGATGGCAGGCTCAAAGCATTTAATATCATCATGCTTAACAAGACCCGATATTTAATATCATCATGCTTTACAAGATTCTAGATTTAACATCATCATGCTTAACAAGGGTAGAGATTTAACGTCATCATGTTTAACGAGGCTCAAGATTTAACATCATCATGTTTAACAAGGCTAGAGATTTAACATCATCATGTTTAACAAGGGTAGAGATTTAACATCATCATGCTTAACAAAACCCGATATTTAACATCATCATGCTTTACAAGATTCTAGATTTAACATCATCATGCTTAACAAGGCTAGAGATTTAGCATCATCATGTTTAACAAGGCTCGAGATTTAACATCGTTATTTTTAACAAGGCTCGAGATTTAACATCGTTATTTTTAACAAGGCTCGAGATTTAACATCATCATGTTTAACAAGGCTCGAGATTTAACATCATCATGTTTAACAAGGCTCGAGATTTAACAGCATCATGTTTAACAAGGCTCGAGATTTAACAGCATCATGTTTAACAAGGCTCGAGATTTAACAGCATCATGTTTTAGCCTTCATTGATTTCGTTCATAATTTTTAGAACGCATAAAATATATCCAATTTCAAAATCAAGCAAAATTTGTAGGTCTTTCACAAATTCAAATACCATCTTTTCGCCGTAAAACAACGGTTATAATTTTTACTTACTTGTTTTTGAATTAGTTATGAGGAGTATCAATTAACATTAGCACTCATACGTTCTAATTAATTAAATTAGGCTCACGGGATGTTCTAGAAAATTAACAGAGGTGACTGAAAGTGCATTCGTGTCGTTACATGTGACACAGCTGGTCTTTTAGTTAGATAAAATGCGACAGTGCGGGTTACGAACGTTTTTAAATTAAGAATAATTAACGTTATTCATTTGCATAAAGATTATATACAGCTACGTTCTTTATTGGCGCAGAGATGATCGTGTGTTGAATATAATCTCTCAACCTAATCTATCAAAGCATTTACTCAACCCAACTCAACCTTGGCAACCCATTTGAAATATAATCCACAACAATATGAACTATTTGTCCTATGAAATGGTTATCAATGAGCATTAAATATACACACTTTGTTTAAATTAAAAGTTAAGGAAGACTCATTAATGATCAGGTGAAATAGAATTGTATTGAAACATATCCTCAGAAATAAAGCAGTTTCTTCAGTAACTTCATAAAATGTACATATTGAGGCGGGATTTAACGTATCCGGTTTAATTGTGCTTTAACTGAAGCAGGTTAGGATTCATCGAACCCGCTTTTTACATTGTGGGTGACCGCATTGGAATACCGAATGTTGAAAGCTAATGATGAAAAATTCCCGAGGGTATTGGAAGGTTATTGTAAAATCCGCGCAGGGTTCAATTGCTGCGTTTAAAAAATGACAAGGATATACTGTATATTAACTATGGTGAGGAATGCAGGAAATAACGAAAGCTACAAAACAGAACTAACAACGGAAACGCTGTAGCACATTTTAAAATATATTAAATATGAATAATAAATTATAAGTCTGTGGACCAAAAGCAACGAAATAAAGTATTTTAAGCACACTAATAAAAATGATTTTTAAATGAAAAATATTTACATACATATTTATTTTAATGCTAACAGTCCTGTGCCGCTTTGTGTTCGGAAACGAAAACACACTCTCTCTCTCTCACTCTCTTAGTGCAATTCCTAAAGGCAGGTCCATGATTGATATGTAGCGCTTCCATTCTTCTCTGTCTTTCGGTTTCCTCTTCGTGTCCACATAAGAGTGGATCTTTAAATCACCTAACATTTCAAATCTCAGCCTGCCTCTGCCTCAATTTCCTTCAATTCTGCCTTCAATGACCTCCTCTAGTCACCCCCGCCCCCTTAGAATGTGTCCTGTCCAACTCTTCTTCCTATTTCTTAATGCATTTATCAATTGTCTATCTGTACCAACTCTCTCCAGAAATTCCTCATTTGTAAGCTTTTGAGTCCAACTAATTCATCATATTCTTCTCCATATCCACATTTCCATTGCCTTTAGTGTCCTGATATCTTCCTTCCTTAAGGTTAATGTTTTATCTCCATATAATAGCATGATCCTTAAGATTATCACTCTCTTTCTAAGGAGAAAGAGAGTGATAATCTCACTCTAAGGTTATCACTCTCTTTGTCTTTGCGTATTTCTTTAGACTTTTTGTTGGACGTTCTTTCCTATTACCGAAGGTCCCATTTTGCTTGTACAGCCCTACTGCAGATTTCTGTCTCACATTTCCCATCGTCTGCTATAGTATGACCTAAACATTTGAAACTCCATATCGATTTTAATTTCGCACCATATACTGTAGGCCTATTATAAGATCGATTTTAAATAGTAGTGAAAACACCAAAAAAGCATAAACAGGAATACACAATAGGCAATTTTTGAAAATAGTTCCATGTGCTGGTCTCTGAGTGAGCACACTATCATTAAAGAAAATCATAATTTAACAATTTAAATCGTTTGTGATACATTAGAGTAGCAAGAATTCTACCCACGAGGGATTGAGTCACACAGATAGTATCATGAGCTTCAAGGCAAATTCGAAACAGCATTTCACAACTTTCGACAATTTAATGAAACAGTCTGGTTATGTGTTAGATGTCTATCTAAAATGTACATCTATATCCAAGATCGACATCATCATCATCCCATTGAATCCATTTTAACTATGGTCCGATACGAATAGATTTCATTGGTTTTAGAAAATTTTGTTGCAGTTTCTTGGAACCGGGCGCTCTACAACAAAATAAATATTTAAACTTTAGTTTGGATCTTAGTGCTTTGTCGCCTTTTACGACACATGCAGTTCGTAATTAGTCCATTTTTCAGTAACCCATGAGCAACACGGCTACGTATCTACATGTGCCTCCAAGATAAGGAAAACGCCAAGAACTCACACATTCTTGAATACAGTGAATATTCACACAGATGAACCTGAAGCAGTCAAACCAGTTACTATACCGAATAACAGCAAAAGCTGTTTTAATCGAGCGCTTTCGTTGCATGATATCCCAGTAAATATGATTTGTCAAAAATTACTGTTAAAATTGCACTCTAAATCTTTTTGCAGGCAGTTTATAATAAGTCAATCACTTCAGCAAAGCGACATTAGGAAGTCAATTTGCAACTAATTGCAGTTTAGAGTTACCAACAACAATCTTTGCAGGTTAGACATTGATAGAACCAATTTTGAAACAGGATAGGTAATGCATTGATACATTTAAGCAGTAAGCTTACAGTGTACAGTGTGGAATGTATATCATATAATGCGATTTAAATATTGATATACAAACCTTATTACAGCATGATGACACATTGTACATTCAAGTTATACCTTCTTACATAATAGTCTGATTTCAAGTTCACATATAGATGAGCTTCAGCGATATGAAATACACCTGACTCCTGTCAGTGTAGAGTTTTACATTTTCAAACGATATTTGTGTCTAGTTGTACTAGGCTAAACGTCTAAATGACATAAACATATTATAGACTTTGAGTAATACAGAGCAAAACGTAGTTGCTCTTCATCACTTATTCAATGCGACATCTATAAAATCATCAGGATTTTTCTTCAAGTTGTTAACTTTTTCGTGAAGATTTGTATCATTCTATCTGTCTGTTTCTGAGAGGAATGCTGTCAGTTTCATACTTGCAACGTCAGGAAACATTAATCCTATGTTGTGCCCTGGTCACTGCAAAATAAATTAAACGTATTCTGCACGTGTTGCAAGGGGCTAGTAAGCTCGGCAACAAAAGCCACTTCATGTGTCAGAAAAAGCTAACTGTTGTTTAAATGTTTCATAAAGGTTTACTTTTGTTTTACGATTAGATTTTGTCAATACACTAGTATTCATATAAAATGAAACACAATTAAATTAAGTTAAAAATATTATTACTTTGATCTCTTGAAAATGATTGACCTGCGGTACAAAAAAGCATTGATATATCAGTAGTGAGAGGCTTAGTTTAATTCAAATTCACATCGAGCATGAATATAGAAACACAATGTATAATTATACATCATTGTATATATATATATATATATATATATATATATATATATATATATATATATATATATATATATATATATATATATAACTTTTATAGATTCTCTTTATAGATATAATTTTATAGATATAATTTTATAGATTCTTATATATATATATATATATATATACATATGACGTCCCTAACATCATCCTTGTATGGGGAAACAGACGTTAAACCTTTATTATTTATACAGTTATACATGTATATTGTATATATATATACAGACTGCGTCAAAACATTTGACCCCCTACAGAAAATTTTCTATAACTTTGTTATCTGATGTCTCCATGTCATGTAAATTTTATCAATAATACGTGGTCCAATTTTACAGATATTCTAAAAAAGTGATGGAAATAAATGCACAAAAATTCGAGTTACAGATCTTTATGCGCCATACCCTTAACTTTTATAGATTCTCCTACATAAAATTTTCTATAACTTTGGTATCCGATGTTTCCTTATCACATAAATTGAAGCGATTGTTTATATTCAATTCTACATGTATGCTGAAAAACTTATGGAAATATTTACACCACATTTCGAGTTACAGATCATTTTGCGCCATGCCCCTACCTCTTATAGATTCTCTAAGCAGTTTATCACTATGAGTCACTATAAGTTGCGGATACAAATACTCCATGAGCAAGGCTACGGGGTGAAAAGAATAATGCAAGCCTATCCGCTGAAAGGATGATCCTTGTCAACCATTAAGAGTAATTGTCGTAAGATTGCAGAGAGAGAGAGAGAGAGAGATAGAGCAACTGATAGAAAGGCGGGCAGTGGCTGAACCAAATGTGCCAGAATTCCAGCTAATATTGCTGCTGTTGAGGAACTAATTGGTTCTCAGGAAGGAGAGCCTGGAACAAGTTGTAATACGCGTCAGATATCTCAAGTACTAGGGGTTTCTGCCGCATCAGACCGCATGATTGCTACTACCAAAACAACGAATCAATAAAGTGCTCTAATCAGGAGTATTCGGTGACCAACAGCTTGGAGAACCTATAAGAGGTAGGGGCATGGCGCACA
>CAJHZI010000713.1:292500-400000 GCA_905160935.1 Enchytraeus crypticus | reverse complement strand
CCCAGCTTATAGATTGAATGATAATGTTAACATCAGCTGATAATTATTTTACTCTTGTACTTAAGAGAGAGAAAGAGAGAAATATGTTTTATTTTCACAAAAGTTCACAGAGTAAGCACATCAATGAACGCTTGAAAACAATTAAATAGACATTATCAGAATCTAAGTAATAAGTGCAATACGTCCTGTAAGTGCAAAATTACAAATTTGCTACTTAATGACAAAGAATATTATTTGCTTGAAAATATAAATGACTCCGTTTAGAATATCTCTAGATAAAGAGAAAATCTTCTGTTTATAGAATAAAGTTATAGGTGACAAATTTGAAGCAAACTTGCAATATATGGATTTCATTTCATTATCACCAGTTCCTTGCATTCTGGCATCATTCCCCATAGGGCGGCAATATTCCACTATTATTTTCTGTCTTTAGCAACCCTCACAGCATCTTCCCATGAAATGTTTAAAGTTTTAAATCTTTATTGTTCGAGTTGAACCAAATACATCTAGGTCTTCCTCCTGTGATTTCACTATGCTATTATTATGCCCGTCAGAAATTTAATATAAGAAACCGTGTTTAATTTTCTAAAAGTTAGTTTATGCTCAAATGTGATATTGTGTTTATTTTATAGCTTCATCTGATAATAAGCGCATTATGTCAAGAATGAACTATTTGACCATTGTCGCCATTGCATTCGTCATTCAAGCAACACTGGCTGATATATCCAAACCCAGCGTCAATGCCGTGAACAAAACTACAAAAGAAGAAAGTGACCTACCTTTAGGTGTTCATCAATCCAATGAACCGGTAGTCGGAGTCAAGGTTAAAGACCATGCTAATACCAATCGCGTCCTATCTTCATCTGCCTTTCTAAAGGAATCACCCGAAGGACTCCAAGGGAAAGACAAAAACGCAAAGAATGCATAGAGGAGCCCTATATATAAATGTATTGTAGAATTTATTGTACAATTTATCTGTAGGATAAATTGTAAAATAAATCGTATTTTGTATGGCCACTGTCATATATAGCTTATGTAGCCTATAGCCTGAAAATATTTAGTTTCTGAAATGATTAGAATAATTATTAGCTAAAATCTAGCTTAAATAATGCCGTCCTTAATAAATATTTGATACATTCAACACTTCAACGAAGTACAGGCTTAGACAACTAAGCTTACTGGAAATAGTTTAGATCTAGTCAGAATTCTATAGGTGCTAGGCTCAACTCCCAGCTCATACTCCGTAACATATAAAACTATAGACTGAGATCAACTGCCGCTATTAGACTTTTACTTCTTACATTTCTTTGGAGCTGTCTAAACCTGTACCGTCTCCATATAAATCTTAGAAATGCTCTTCCACCAATATCTTAGAGACATCGCCACTGGCTGGAGCCAATGGCGATGTCGGTAAGATATTCGACCGCGAATCAGTATGAGTGGGGTTTAAATCCTGGGCTCTCCCGTCATTGACATCGCTTTCAAGTAAGGAAACTGACGTTAACATTTGCTTCACCACTTTTTTTACTTTACCAATGAAACAGAAGATGATCCTGCGAAAACTTAGAACACACTCCATTCAAACCAGTGAGTGCTTATACTAGTGTTTTCATGAACTTGAGTAATGTTGTTCTAATCTACAGGTATAGTGAGGAAAAATCTTTTGAAAAAGAAAAGTTGATAAAAAGTTTTACAAAATTGAGTGAAATGAAAGATCCTCAAAAGAGTCCCAAATAAACAACTGGCTTGCTGCGAAGCGCTTGGAAAGGATTAAACGTTGTGATTTGTAATTAATAAATTGAACTTCTTATAATTTAGCCTAGATAACTAGATTTTAGACTCTTTCCCAAATACCCTGTGAGTGAAATTAAGTAACATACAGAAGCGATCTCATTTTAAACTCATATTAACATTCTTACAAGTATGCTTAAATAAATTAGGCCTACACTTTACCTCTATTGAGAGCAAGTTTTTACTAAATCTATATTTTTCTACTTAGCAACTACTGAAAAATTGAATCAATTATGCTTAATCTACCATTGTCTTTGCTCTAGCACTTCTTGCTGTTGATTCAAAATTAGGTCTATATTAATTCAGAAAGTTAATAAATGATACAGCAATTTTAACGGAAGTTTGTCCGTTACCATTATGACGGCATGTTCTTCTTGCAATTCATCATTGAAAACAAAATATCAGACCACAATTCAGAAATAAATATATTAAACAAATTTATGAATAAATTCCACTCCATTCTATGAACACATTCCCTGCCTTATGCCTTGAACTAACCCATGCTGACATAATTGTCAGCATTGTGAAATTTATTCCCGACCTATTATTAAGTAGCTCGCTGAGGAAGATATCCCTTAAGGTATGGTTTTCTTAAAGTTGAACAACGGTGGTCTGCGACAAACCACACTTTGAATTTTCAGTAAAATTATTTGTGAAATTATTTATGAAAAATGAATGGTATGACAATATTGGTCTTGTAGCCCTTTGTGTCGTTTAGCTATTATTTTTATTGGATGCTATTTATTCATTAATTATACGAAGTATTTATCAAAATAAATTTATATAAAAAATTTAATTTTGAACATAGCATTGTGCATAACAACAATTAAAGTGTTACAGTTCTTATATCGAGCATTATTGAGACAGGTGAGTACCGGTGAGTAAAAATAAGGTCCAAAATCGGTGCAAATTTCCAAATCCTGGAAATCATTCAAAAGACTTATTTTCTCCAGGCAAGAATACTCAAATTTAGCAGTAATTTTTCAATAATTGAAAATACATTATAACTGGAGCCAAAAGAAGTGGAATCAGAGCAATGTCACCCCCTGCGGCAATCAGCAACGTTTAACTTTGAAAAAATAATAACAATAATAGTCTAATAATAATAATAATCATAATAAATAATAATAATAATAAAGGTTTAACGTCCGCTTGTGTCCTACACATCTCTTCTTCCTATTTATTAATACATTTATCAACTGTCTATCTGTGCCAACTCTCTCCAGGACTTCCTCTTTCGTAGCCTTTTGATTCCAGCTAATCCTCTCCATTTTTCTCCAAATCCACATTTCCAATCCCCCAGTTTCCTAATATCTTCCTTCCTTAAGGTCCATGTTTCACATCCATACAATAGCATGGTCCAAATCAAAGTTTTCACTATCTTTATCATTGTGTCTTTCTTTAGACTTTTTGTTAATAGTTCTTTTCTACTACCAAAGGCCGCTTTTGCTTGTGCAATCCTACTGCATATTTCTGTCTCACATTTCCCGTCATCGGTTACAGTATGACCCAATATTTCAAACTCCTTACCTGTTCCAAGTTCTTAAAATTTATTGTGATATTAATTTCACCTTTATTATTGAACACTCTCATAACCTTGGTCCTTTTTATAGTAATCTTCATGCCATATCTCAAAGCCGTACCATTCAGCCTATCCTTAATCTTCTGCAATCCAATCTCGCCGCCCGCTACCATTCCTTGGTCATCTGTAAATCGTACATCTTGTAACAAATTCCCTCCTAATTTTATTCCTTCTTTCAAGTCTTCCATGGCTTCATCCATCATTGCCTCAGCGTAAATGTTAAACAGCAGCGGCGAAATGCTACAACCTTGTCTTACTTTACGTCCTATTTTGAGTAACAGTAATATTGAAAAGTTAGCAGTGAAAAACATGTAATGAGGAAGATAAATTCGCATAAGTAGTCATATTTTATTGAAACTGTCAGCTACTTTCATACTACAATTTTATCAAGGCCGTTTTCATGTGCATATTAATCAACCGAATGTACATAATGCGCATCAAAGCACTGTATCAGTAGGAGTAGTTACATTTTAAGTACCGATTTTCAAGAAACAGGATTGAGAGAAAGTAGACAATTATAAACAGATTACGATAGCTGTTCTGCATTTAAATCCATCATAATTTTGGAAGGACTCTGCATTGCCACTTGTCAGCTTTCTATTATCTCAGTGTATTACTTGCAGTGGTATATATATATATATATATATTAAGTCCTGGAGAGAGTTGGCACAGATAGACAGTTGATAGATGTATTAAGAAATAGGAAGAAGAGATGGATAGGACACATTCTAAGGGGGGAAGGTCTATTAAAAGAGGTCATAGAAGGTAGAATGGAAGGAAAAAGAGGCAGGGGCAGGCCGAGATTAGGTATGTACCATGGACCTGCCAGTAGGCAGTGCACTAAGAGAGATATATATATATATATATATATACTAGGGTGAAAATGAAATACATGGGAAATTTTTTTGTATTTTTATCACTCACACCCTCTTAGTTTCCTCATTTTGGTACAAATGAGTAAAACAAACATTTGGATGGATTTGGTTGATATTTAGAGGTTGCACAAGACCGCTGTAGTTTTAATCGATTATATGCTAATGCGGCGTTTTACTTAGTATTCAAAGTTTATTCGTCATTTATTGAATAAATTAAAATTCAATTAAGATACATAGAGATTCAGTTTAACAAAAGTAGCAACTATCTATTGAGTTAATTTCTTGAATTTTGCTCATATTGTTTACTTAAGTAGTCTAAATCAAAGGTCAACTATACAGATTTTCAGTGCTTTTAAGATAGTTGCTGCGAGATGGCTAGTTGCGAAGTTCAAACAAATAAAAAGACAGAGGTATTTCGTTGGTGGGTAGTACAATGCTGGAGACTACAGGATCAAAGCTCCCTTCAAATAAACAGATTTTACAACTTTTCTTTCATCATCTTAGTAAGGATAAGAGAACAATTCAAGACAGCGCAATTAACGCTGAGGGAGAAATGTGTGTCTTTTGGGAGAAAGCAAAGATAAAAACGATACAAGAATGTCTTATTGTAAATAAGATAAAACACATTCCATGTGGCAGGGATTCAAGAAAAGTGAAGCACGCAGAACCAAGTGTAGCTAGGTAAGGAAGACAGGTTTGTTCAAACCTTTGATTATCTATTTGATGTTGCACACGCAGACGCTTTGAAATTGATAAAGATTGAAGAAGACAGACAGCTTCTGCTTGCTCCAAGGGAGAGGGGGAGAAGGGGCTGCTTGGGTCCAGTGGACACTAAAATGGCTAAACTAGAAGTCCGTCGTCTAGAAAGAGATACCTTTACTCCGTACGAGACAGTGAAAAGAAGAAAATCGATAGAGAATTGAGTCGCAACCTGAGCAACAAAGTAGTAGCAGCAGCAGCATCGAGGAAACGAATCAAGGTAGCAGATCTGATGAAGTTGTGTTGGCTTAGCCATTTTATTAGGCTTAGAGATTTGCAGACTTCTGAACTTCCATTGATAGGCACAATTTTGAAAGCGGAGTAGCCAATCGTAATATCGCTGCCGAGTTAGAATCGGACAAGGACGATCTTCTCGCATTCATATCGTGGCAGCTGTCTCAGTTGCAACCGCATGATGACTATGGAGAGCTTCTTCAGCTGTGTAAACTCTTTCTTGGAGCTGAAAGTTTGGGAGATGTTACTATTCATCAAGTGCTGAACATCAGGCAAGGTGGCTGGTCAAGCTGACATACTCTATGAAGAATTTTCTCTTCCAATCTCAGTTTAAATTGACAGAGCGAGAACTCCTAGGACTCCATCGATTCAACGTTTTGTGATCAAGGTTATTTTAAAGTTTGGCTTACCTGTCATTGTCCAACATCAGCTCCACGCAAGGACCTGTCTCGGCTCAGAGACATAAAGACATACAAGACCTTGGATGAATCTGTTGCATCGGCAGCAGTGAAGAGTTTCTCTAAACCATCTAAGATATCTAAGTCAGACTCTAATTGGACTGACTTTTTTAATGCAGATGTTACCGTTGATGAAAAAGCTGACATGATAAGAGCGCTTGAATGCGAAGGTTCATATGACGCTCCACCTCGCACAATTATAGTTGATGATAAAACTACCAAGAAAAAACTATCTGATTTTATAACAGGGAATGCTAGGAAGGTGTTCATAGCTCTTAATGTGGATTAGGATTTTCTAGAAGAAGATCCAAGTACATGGGACACTAATGACGTAGACATTAAAGCTCGGAGAAAGTCAGATCAATTAAAGGTCGTGAATGACGCTGCTGAGCGAGGCGTTGCGCTTTGTCAATCGTTCAACGGAGTGCTAACTAACCAAGAAGTAGTTCCTTTTACAGATTGTGGAGAATCAGAGATTGCATTATCCTGACTCAAACAAGTCAACGGTCGTCAAGAAAACTTTTAATCATTGACAGTGTTTTCATTAAGTAGGTCACATATTATATGTAATATTTGAGTCTGTTGTGCAACCTCCAAATATGAATTTATTCACATAATTTTTTTTATATAACTATAAAAACATTGTGATAGAAATGAATATATTTAGAGGGTGTGAGCATTAAAAATACAAACTTTAGTTTTTATTTTTAATGGTCACACATTATATATATATATATATATATATATATATATATATATATATATATAATGTGTGTCGCATGTTATATATATATATATATATATATATATATATATATATATACATGTATATATATATATATATAACATGTGACGTCCCTGACATTGCCTTATGGCAAGGTACCGGACGTTAAATTCTTATTGATTCTTATTGATTGATATATATATATATAATTACTGATAGGGGCTTAATACTATGCTATCTGAAGCTTCGCAAAGTGGTTTGCATATATTTTTTAAAGAATGGTTTAGCAGAAATTACATATCAACAATATACTCATTAGATTAAAGGTATTGCCGTAGTCTATAAATAACTATGCTAAAATAGTACTTGTTGTATCTGATTAGGAATAGGGCTTCATTTCTATCGCAACAATATTGTTCAATTGAAAATAAAAAAGTGTGTAGGGCTCTGCCTAAGCGACTATGGTAACTAGTGTTTAAATCGATAAAATAATTGTTCCAATATAGGCCTAATAAGAATAATACTAGTAATAATAACAATAACAATAATAATAATAATAATAAATAATAGCAATATTTTATTATGTTGAGATCTGCTCACAAACACCAATGTATGGCTTTAACTAGAAATAAAGCAGACACCTTTATCTTATTAGGAACTCCTACGCATTACTTATGAAATGAAACAACAACGAATCCGTGCCGGAGATCTGATTAGTTTATTAGAAAAACAGATTGTAATTATTCTCCTTTTGAAATACTATGCTTTACGAAGCCAGCAATATTACCAGTTAGAGTTTTAGATATTTTAGATTACTCCACGTAAATAGCAGTTACAATTAGTACCACGAGCTAAAACAACAGTTATCAGCAGTTACCCACTATATTTCTCTACATTTATTTATTATCGGTAACCATCTCTATCTATACTTCTGTATCTCTATATTTACCTCTATCCCTATATCTTTCTCTAAATTTATCTACTATATCCATCTCAATCTCTATTTCTATATATCTATCTTTACCTCCTTTTATAAATTTCACAACATAATTTTATCTATTATCTCTATTTCCATCACTATTTCTACTCATGTATATATGTCTATATTCATCTATCTCAATCTTTATATAGCATCTTTTTGCAGCTACCAACAGTTACCAACAGTTACCAACAGTTACCAACAGTTACCAACAGTTACCAACAGTTATCAACAGTCACCAGCAGTGACACTCATCACTTTTAATATAACATGTTAAATTCGTTAAGCACTTTATTTCATTTTCTGAATTACCAGTCCAGTGAATGTAAGAGACTTAACTCTCAGATCAGCGCGGCCGGGATTCGAACCACATGAGTTCAATTCACCTCAGGGTCTGTCATTAAAGACTTCATGACGCTATCTCAACTCTAACCACTAGGCTACTAAGACATTCAGTTACCAACATACATGTATATCAACAGTTTCCAGCAGTTGAATTACTCAACCGGCTGGATGGCCTTAAGCCGGTTGCTTTTGCCTGGTAAACATGATGTCATCGGTGCGAATCCCATCCTGATCGTTGCCGAACGTTATCTTTAATAACGAAAATAGCCGGTAAATTTAGCTTTCTGATAGTTTTTTAATAGCACAACTTTGTTGATACAAATTTATGTTATAGATAAAATTGCCCGTGCAAAATATCAAGAGACATAATTTTATTTCATTTATCGGATATCCCGTGTGATATATTACTCTAATTGCAGTAGATTTAATTTTTTAACACATGCAGCCCTGCACTATGTAATAATACATGTAAATATGAAAACTAATAATAATATTATTATGCCAATTGTCTTTAATAAGTTTAGAAGATAAGCATAATCTTGCAGCATAGATGTTCGTATAGATCATAGTGTGAGACATATAATGAGATATATGTGATAGTAGACCAATTACTACATAAAACATTTTATTAAATCTTCAGATTTATTCTCAGGCAAGCTAATTTTTTAGGGACATTACGATGCTATCGATTAGGTGTTTTCATTATAATTTAACTTATTTCTTTTTAATATAGAGCATATATCATCATTATTGGCGAATCCAGGATTTCTTAAGGAGGGGGCCAAAATTTTTTTTAAAGTGTTCATAAAATGACGCAAATTCTTCTCTCATTTTTCATCTTTTTCCTTTTTTTACACTCAAGAACATAGTGGTGACCCTTTATGGGTCGTTCAATCGGGCAAACAAACGATTAGAATACACCGTACAGAGGAACAGAGTGTAACACGTGATGGAGAGCAGTAAAGCCTGTCATGTATGTAGCCTACGGCATGCATAATGGGCGGGCTCCTAGGTCTTCCCGAATCCGCCACTGCGCATGTTAGCGTCTTTTGACCGTTATATCCTGTTCTCTAAAGAAAATCTCTTCGCATGATCTTTTGCTGTTGGTTACATTAATCGGCGCTGCGTGAATGGAATATATGAATTAAAATATATCAAAAGTAAACAATAATATATATCTACGCAAATCTCATTGCATGCTTAAATGAGACTATAGTCGATTTTCATCTTAGGACAACTGCAATGCAGTATTTCCCACTAATTCTAAAATCCAAGATTCCCAAATACCATCTCCAAAATTAAGTTCGAAAAGCGTTAACTTAATTTCCTACAAAGTGACAGTACTGTGAAAGAGAATCGCTGTTAGCTCTAGCTCTACTGAATCTATTACTCTCAACATTGCCTTGATCACGCCAATAATAATAGAGTTACACGGAAATATACGACTGTCTTAACTGTCTTACGCCTAATGTTTGCCATATAAAAGTTGCTCTGGTCTTATTTGTTAATTACAATTTGTCGGTTTACGTAAAGCTTGTATGTCCCATAAGACCAGTGTAATGGGTGCTGACAATAAGAACAATGTGGCTTATACAGAGCGGCTGATAATTTAGTGACGGAGCGAGATTATAGAATGGAGTCTTTAAAGGCACCATAGATTAGTTGTTAGGATAGTGGTTTTTCGAATGCGAATCCTTGGCATGCAACAGTTTGTGTTTTAAAAAAAGTTATCAAATGAAAAAAACGTTAAATAGGCGCAATAAACTGCCCGAAATCGTAAAGTTCAGAAGACTGACAAAAGTATACATTAAAAGTATACTAGATTATAAATATTAATAATAATAATAGTAATATTACTATTATTATTATTTTTAATTATATTATTCTTATTATTGTTAAGGCTATTGTTACTATTACATTTATTATTATTATTATTATTAATATTATTAATATTATTATATATTTTTTCTCTTTTTTATTCCCCTGGGCTGTATAAGGCCCTGGGCTAAAATATAAGATAAAAAAGACTTTATTTAATTAAAAGAAAGATGAAAAATTTTTTAAAATAGTTCCTCTACACTCTGGGTGGCCGCATTCGCCAATGTGCCACGAATGCATACAGCATTAAAACGCTGGAGTGCGATAGATAGGCGCTGCCATAGAAAGGCTTTTTCACGCTGGTCGCCTGTAATGGCACTGGTTCTCCTGCCTAATTCGTTTAAGAAGTCAGACGCGGCAGAGTTGATGGGGCCCAATGTCTCAAAAGCAATTGGCAGGAAGATGTAGCTGCTAGAGACTGCGGCATATTTAAGTGTCTTCCTATGGGCAGCAGCTTCAGCAGCTGAGCCAGCAGCAGCGCAGGAAAGGCTGAGATTGCTTGCTGAGAATGTGTCTGTCACAGTGACATCCCAGCTGATACACTTGCCTTCTGCCCAAGGAATTTGAGATACACCGTCCGGTCGTTTCCCATCCGAGCGGCTCAATCCCTGGGGCTCTTTTATGGCCGGAATATTTGCGCGAGCTAGAGCACGCCATACCAGATCATTCAGATACTGGTGTCTGCCGATTCTGCCAGCGCTCCGCATGCACGAAAGGCCGTGAGTTCCCAGAGCATTGACCGATGCTCCACAGGCACAGTTGTGTGGCTCACAAAGCGTAGAGCCCAGCCGAAGACCAATGGCTACTCTCACTGCCTCGTCATCCAGGCGGAGGCCACAGGAAGATAAAGGCAAGGCTTTCGACCAGTCACCACTATGAAGAGTAGAAACAGCAAGCAGCCGAGCCTTTTCTTGTGGGATTAACGCCTTTGCGGGGAGTTCCGAGTGCGCAGTGCCAGAGATTTTGGAGTCCCAAGCCTTCATGGACTTAGACACCACTCCATTAGGCGCTTCCGATAGTGATAGAGCAGACCATATGCATTGAACCCTGGCTACCTCTACATTAGTGAACTGAGAAGAGCATGAAATGATCGAGTCCTGTAAAGAGCTTGTCCCCGCGGCAGAAGCCAAAATGGCAAAAGGTGCCGGCGACGAGACAGAACGAATACCTAACCCTCCATAGCAAATGGGCAGACTTCCTTGGATCCACTGACTGTCGCTAATATTAACGTTAACGATGTCACTTAGGGACTTCCGCAGGATTAAATCGAAAGACTGCAACATTGGATGACGCGCACATGGAGAAGCCCGCAAGATGTATATCAGTTTTGATGATCCAACGCAGCTTCGCAATATTGTTAAAGCATCGTGCGAGGAGATGAGCTTTAACCGGCTGGAGGCCCTCTCTAGGTTCGAGCACTGGGTGCTGAGGACCACTTCCATAGCCTGACCTGTCAACAGTGGAGCTCCGAGAAGGCTGGCCTCAACAGGTTTCACATGAGTGAAGGAGTTGATGACAGGAAAGTTACTGTCAGAGCGAGTGCTAATCTGCTCACATTTCTGAATATTAAGACTTAGCCCTACAGCCTTACCCGCAACCATCAGCCTAGAGATGTCATCCTCCACAGTAGCTTCCTCCCCGCCCACAGTAATATCGTCCAAGTAGCCTATTTTCAGCGCAGAGGATAGTGACTGGAGAAGGGGGTGTATTGTCAAACTGAACAGAAGAGGTTCCAACGGGTCACCCTGCTGTACACCCTCACAAGACATGATCACCTTAGCACCAAAACGTAGTGCGCTTGGATCTCCATAGGACAGGCGACACAAAGGGCCCAGTTCAGGTAATGAAGCAACTACCGCCTCCAGCATGGAGTCTCTTTTCAGGGAGTTAAAGGCGTTGCAGAAATCAAGTTTCGCCACCACCCAATCATCTGGCATGCTGCTAATGAAACGGCGGGTGGCATGCACAGCTGCTTCACAACCTCCTTTCACCCCCAAACCTACCTGAAGTGGTTGAAGATAGTCTGAGAGCCTGGTTAGGGCGAAGGTATTTGCGTATTTAGCCGCGATTATTATTTATTTATTATTATTATTATTATTATTATGATAACTAATACTATGATTATGTGTACTTTATTTATATTCTTATTATCTTCGACAGTTGCTCTTTTCTTATTATTCTTGCGAAAGAATAATAGGAATAAAAAATATTATGATTATTATTATTATTATTAATATTATTATTATTATAAATATTATTATTGTTATTATTATTATTATTATTATTATTATCATTATAATCATCATCATCATCATTATTATTATTGTCTTCATCATTACTACTATTACTACTGCTACATATTATTATTACAACTGCTATTGTTGTAATTTTTAATTGCCCTGGGCTGTATAAGGCCCTGGGCCTAAATATAAGATAAAAGACTTTATTTAATTTAAAGAAAGATGAAAAATTATTTAAAATAGTTCCTCTACGCTCTGGGAGGCCGCATTCGCCAATGTGCCACGAACGCAGACAGCATTAAAACGCTGGAGTGCGATTGATAGGCGCTGCCATAGAAAGGCCTTTTCGAGTTGGTCGCCTTGTTATAATTGTTATTATTATTATTTTTCTTTTAATGCCCTGGGCTGTAAAGGGCCCTGGGCTAAAAAATAAGATAAAAGAGACTTTATTTAATTAAAAGTTTTTTAAAAAGCGATTAAAATAATTCCTCTGCACTCTGGGAAGCCGCTTTAGTCAAAGTGCCACTGAAGCAGACTGCATTGAATCGCTGGAGAGCAATAGACAGTCGCTGCCACAGAAAAGATTTTTCGCGCTTATCACCAGTAATGGCGCTGGTCCTTCTGCCCATTTCGTCAATAAAGTCTGATATGAGAGAGTTGATGGGCCCCAGGGTCTCAGAGGCAATAGGCATGAAGATATAGTTGCCAGAGATTTCGGCATACTTCAGAGTTTTCCTATTAGCCGCGGCCTCTGCTGCAGCACCAGCAGCAGCGCAAGAAAGGCCGAGATTGCTTACTGAGAAAGTGTCCTTAACAGTGACGTCCCAGCTAACACACTTCCCCTCTGCCCATGGTATTTGAGAGACACCGTCTGGATGTTTACCATTAGTGCGGATCAATCCCAGGGGCTCTTTAATGGCTGGGATATTCGCTCGACTCAGGGCGCGCCAGATCAAGTCGTTTATGAACTGATGTCTGCTGATTCTGCCGGCACTACGCTTGCACGACAGGCCGTGAATGCCTAACGCATGGACTGAGACACCACAAATGCAGTTGTGTGGCTCACATAAGGTAGTGCCCAGACGAAGACCGGTCGCGACTCTGACTGCTTTGTCGTCCAGACGGAGGCCGCATGATGAGATTGGTAAAGCCTTGATCCAGTCTCCACTATGGGGGGCCAACACTGCGAGCAGCCGCGCCTTTTCTTGTGGCAAAAGCGGCTTCGCAAGGAGTTCCGTGTGCAAAGCAGTAGTGACCTTTGAGTCCCAAGCCTTCATGCTATTAGCCATCATACCGATTATTATTATTATAATTTTATTATTATTATTATTATTTTTTATATTATTATTATTAATACTACTACTACTACAATACTTTTATTTTTATTTTTACTATCATTAAAATTGCCATTACTATTATTTTTCTTATTGTTGTTCTTTTTGTTTTTCTTTTTATTATTTTTATATTTATTATTATCGCTATCATCTTCAATTAATTATTCTCCTTTCGGGGTGTGGTTAAAAGGTGAAATGTAACGACTTTTATTATGAAATGTTTAAGCAAGAACTTAAGAAGCAATGCGGAGCCACCCAGTAACCTTATTTTTCTGGAGTTAGCGGCAAAATAGGCCTACATGCAAGATTTAATCTATAGCCCTAGCCTCTTGTGAATGGATTAGCATGTTGTGGAGATGCTGATAATATTTAATTGCATAATTCACTCTGTCAGAAATGGAAGCCAACAGTTTCCTTTGACTAAATGATTATTGTATGATGTATTTTTATAGTATGCGTTATTTCTGATCATTCTAAAGGGTTTTTTAAAAATCTCAAATTTGATCTAAATGTATGGAATTGCGATTTGGTGCTGACATTCTCTGACGGAAGAATTTTAATATCTATTTTCAGCTTTCATCTACACTCGTGATGCAGCTCTGATATGTTATGTAAAATAAGTAAGTAAATTAATAAGTATATATTTATTTTGATGTATAATGTTATAATAATAATAATAATAAATAGTATAAAATTATTAATATAATTATTAATATAATACTGACATGATCAGATTGCTGCTATTGTCCACGACAACATTTGATGTAATATCAAGTTATGTTGTGATAACTCACTTCCGACTATTCTTTTTTCTGCTCATCTTTAGCAAGCCATGCCAATTGAAGGTTGGTCCGATCAATCTCTTCCTTATAAAGGTGAATATTGTCCTATTTATTAGCTCTCAGTACCTTTAAGTTCTTCCATAGAACTTAACCTGAAGTTCAAGGAAGTAAAAGGTGACCAAATGCTTATGAACAGCGTAATAGATGTAAAATGTAGTAGGCCTAATGCTGCCGTTAATGATACGATATTTTAAAAGTATAAAGAAAAGAAAACAATTAAGATGTATCATTTTATGCCTTTTAAGTTACAGTAGAGATTTTAACTGAATCGCAGTTATAAAGCATTAAATTTGAAATTTCTTTATGTTTAGGCCTAAGTGTTCTTAAATTATTAAACTAAAAATACTTTTGAAATTCCATATTTTTGTTAGCGATTGTATTACCTAGTGCTATTCACTTTAATTTTAGTTTAACTCAAATTTGAGTTAAATTTTAATTAAACTTGATTTAATAAATTTGAATTTAAGTTAATCAAATAATCTTATAATATTATTTTGACAGTAATAGCGATCCTATGTATTGGCACCCGACCAAGTCCATCATCACAGTTTCCACTCAAGATCAAACTGAAGCAGAATCAAAATGCTGTGGCTCAGGAAGCACTTATATCCAACCATACTGGTGGCTATGCGACATCGAGTAACCATGCTAAAACTAAGCAACTATCTGATGCTCGTATAAACAACATTACAAAGAACAAGTTTGCGGTTGGTGATATTAAGGAAGTAAAATTGGATTCAATTCTTAGCGGCATAAATGATAGCTTTCGAAATAGGAACATAATTTCAGAGCCTGCTTCCAAAGGCATATCGTTAGTTACCCTTGACAGCAAAGCCTCTGAAGACTTGAAAACTGATGGCAACAATGGAGTTATGGATCAGCCTTTAGCCAGTCTTCCAACTGATATTCTAGAGTACTTAAAGGCATTTGAAAGATTAAAAGCTGTAGACAAGTTATCACACGGTACAACCGCCGTTCTTCCTTCAAGCAGTACTGTAGATTGTAGTATAGAGGACTGTGCAGCTAATATGGACAACACATCAGAGAATAATACTGATGTTCTACCTTCAGGAGCTACCAAACAGGAAAATATGAGACCCATACTGAAGGAAAAGGGCAAAGCTACTACACTCAAAATTCTTAATTCAGAAAATTTTCACACCGAAGCGCCTGAAGGTGTTAATGGTTTGGGTCAGAATCAGATTAAAGATCTACATAAAGGAGTCACTCCATCTGATGTTATCGAGACCGAAAAACCATTAAAAGGGGTCAAATCTTTGGAAAAATCCTCATTTAGTGAATTCAACAGCCTTACTTCAACCACTACTGTGGATTGCATTACGGAGGATGGCGCATCCAACTTAGCCTTGCCCTCAGAAAAGATTGATGAAATTCTACCTTCAGGGGTTCTCACACCAAAACGTAGGAGTGACTCAACATTGCAGAAGGATAACGAGCATACATTCAAAAGCATAAAATCAGAACATATTCTCTCCGAAGATTCTGAAGGCGTGAAAACTTTAAACCAAAACAATGGTAAGAGTTTACCTTCAGGCGCTATAAAAACTGAAGTTATCGATGATATAGAGGCATTGGAAGGCATGAAACAGATAGACATGTCATTTGATGGCGCTCGCAAGGACCTGCCTTCTAGCACGGAGGAAGATTGTCTGATAGAGTCAAACGAGAGCCAGATGTTAGAGGATGATAGCAGAAACTTACCTTCAGGCGCTATCAAACCAGACAGTAAAACAGACCCAGCGCCGGAGAAGGATAAGGGGAGTGCATTCAAAAGCCTACCATTAGCTAACCTTCCCACTGAAGCTCCAGAGGGCATAAAGACTTCGGACCAGACTATGCTTAAGGGGTTACATTCAGGAGGCCTTCGGAATGGAGTCCCTGTGGACTTAGTCGCAATGCGCAAATATGCCTATTTTGCCATAGATCTTCTTCCTGCAGACTTTCTTCTGAAAAATTCTACTAAATGCTTTATGTTAATGGAAAAGAATGCAACTTCCGCTGTCAGAAAGAAATCTGGGAATAAATCAACAGCTTCCACAGCTTCCACGAGAGAGGAATCTGTGAAGAAAGCTCCTGACGATGTTATTCTGGGGTTTTCCATCTCGGTCTCTCTCGACGGAGGTGTGAAATGGAGCCGAGAATTCGTGTTATTGACAGTCAATAACTCCTCCTGTACTGGTGGAAAATCATCAGGTTTGAGTATCAATCAATTAATCAATAAAAAAGAACTTATTTAAATATGAATTATTCCGGTTCTTCGCCAAAAGGCAATGTCAGGGACGACTCTACACAAACAGACGACAAAGCACCACACGATGACGATTGAGTACACAGAGACCACAAGAGAAACACAGAGACCACAAGAGAGTATATTCTAAAGGTATAGACAATTATAAGCAGAATATTGAAGGGCAGAGCTGCTGTCTGTAGAACTAATATTACTTTTATTTTATGCATTTGCCAGGATAATTAAATTAAATTACTAGAGGTTGCAGGTAGTGATTCATAATTTTTTATTACTATCATAAATTACTCTAACTAGAGAAGTTTAGATCGATCAAATAGCATGAACAAATGGTATCAAATAACATTAGCACAGCCGTCAAAATCATTTACGTCTTATAGGTTAAATAATTAACTTCATGGACTTTTAGATGTTAGATCTCCGTGTATTACCAGAATATCGGTTCGTGCGCAATCGCTTAAATTCAATTCTAACGTATGAGATATTGCCATATTTTATTATACTACTAGCTCTGTAAAGTAAAAGTAAACACGCATTAGAGTGAAATGATCAATTATGTTGATATATATCACTTTTTAATAAAAGTGATATATATAAACGTTTAATCAAAAAGTTTAATATTATCCTCTCTATCTCTGCATCTTTATTCTTTCTGTCCGTCTTTTGCCTCTCTCTCTCTCGCTCTCTCTCTCTCTCTCCCTGTCTTTCCTTCTCTCTCTCTCTCTTTCTCTCTCTCTCTCTTTCTCTCTTTGTCTCTATTTCTCTCTCTCTCTCTTTCTCTCTCTCTCTCTTTCTCTCTTTGTCTCTATTTCTCTCTCTCTTTCTCTCTCTCTCTTTCTCTCTCTCTCTTTCCTATTTCACTTTAGCCTGTGAGGCTAGCATTTTAATATTAAAGGCATTACTTTACATTTCAATCTTAATGTAAGCCAGTACTCGAAGTGCAATAAATCAATCAAGAAGAGTTTAAATACCGGTTCCGCGCCATAAGGCATTGTTAGAGATGTCGTAGAAATATTTTTATATGTGGAATTAAAATTTGAATTTGTTGCTGAATCACTTCAGTTATATATAAACATGAATCCTTTTTTATTTCACTAGTCAAACTAGGTTGAGCTGTCACAGCATGACTCGCATTAAATCGACATTAATAATTAAACGAAATCTAATGTACCATTAGATTTCGTTGTTTATCATTCTCTAAAGAATCAGGAGAGATCGAAGAATTTCATTTCGTCCAAATTAATTTAATTCTAGAACCATAAGAACAAGACTAAGAACTTGAGGGCAACGAGGACAACTATTGAAGCTAGTGACATCTTCAACAGAGAATCACAATTTTACGGAGCATAACAGTAATAAATTCTGTTATCGTAATGCTGCTGATGTAGCATTACGTATTCTCTTACAGCCTATTAGACAGATATTAGAAGTTTTCAGTCTTTCACATAACTTAATAAGTAGGCCTATCTTCCATCAAAAATACACACGCACATTGTTAAATCTTAACTCTAAACCTGCAGTCAGTCAATTGTTACAGATAAACTCGAAGTTATGCCTCTCGAGATGTTAAGTTTTAAAATTTTGGTTCTTTGGTAGGTTTTTAGCAGTTTTGTGAATGATTATCATTAATGTATAAATGCTAGAATATAGATATTTGTGGCCATTTGAAACCATCCCTAACCAATTTACTTTTGCAATAGTTATTTTGCTTACATTAGGCAACACTATGAGTATAAGTATAGCCATGACGAACTTAGCTTAGTAGTACTAATATTAGGTAATCCTAGGTAATCTGATAAGATTAACCAAATCTAAATATAGTAAAACCGGAAATCGAAAATCAGGTTATAGGTCAATTTTAAGTAGTTACAGAGTCCAAAAGGGCAAAAGTCCATGTGATGAGATTTATATGATAAAAGATACAAGTTTAAAAAATAGTAATACCATTAAATGAGTTAACACAAACGTCCAATCTGCTATTTAAGCATGTTCAGGCATTCTAATATTTTCTTCAAATCAAGGCTGAAGATTACTAGCTGCTCAAAAACCCCTGAACTAAAGAAGCGCAGCGCGGCTTGTAAAATAAAACAATTCATACTTTGCCTGAAACGTATTAATTTATCACTACATGTGGTACCTTTTATCTGATCTGGAATGTCTATTTTAAGTATAAATCAATCAATCAATAATAATTTAACGTCCGGTTCCTCGCCAAGTAAATGCAAAGGTATTTTATTTAATTGTTTGAATGTTTTATCTTAGTCTTTGAATAATGCGCACTCGCATAGGTAGGCCTATTTTATTGAATGAATTTAGTGGTATTTCTCACAATTCAAATAACGACATAGTCTGCTATATATGTAGCATTTACAATGTACAGTTTCATAAGTTTAAAATTCAATCAGTTCTAAGCTTCGAAATCAAATAGGAAGACTTAGAGTTTCAACAATTATTTACTTCCAAGGCCCAATGAATTGTAATCCAGTGAAGATTTAAACAATAGTGATTCAACGATAGAAACTTAAATATTTGATACAATTTTAGAAAAATAGTTACGTACAAAATGTATATTGTTGAATGTTGATTTCATGCAGGTTTCTAATCACTGTGCGAAGAATTAAATCTGCTATTACATGTATTTCCTTGATATCAATGGCTTATTATTTATAATACAACGAATACAATTTTGTTGGTTTTTACGAGTCTATCAACATTCCACTTTCTTAGGGAAAATAATTGACACAATACATCAGTTGCATATATATGGCAAGTTATAGTCTATAATAAATTCAAAGTCAGAACCAGATTTTCTAACAATCTCGTATTTGAGTAGTAGATTAAACTTTGTCAGTAACTTATACACATTCAAAATTGATTAGTAAAATCTACTATAACACTGCAAGAGTTCCTAATTTAATTACTTCGCATTGCGAAAACAATTGGCCACCCTGAACAAATATTAAAAGTTATAATTAGAATTCCATTACATTAATGAAATGCAGGCTTATAGTTCAGTGCAGCACGAAAAACAAGGCTTTGAGAGCATTGAACATAGGTAGATATAGGTAATTATCATAGCTAGAAGTTGTGAGGGTTGCTGATGATAGAAACGAATGGGGAATATTGCCGCTTTATGTTTTGCTCAGAACGCAAGGAATTTATGATGATGAGTTCTGTGCATTATGCTATACTATACTCAATGCAACCACTATGTACTGTTCTGACATGGCAATTTCTTATCCATACCATAACTACACAGGTCTACTAAATAGCCAGGGAAAAATATTGTCTCTGAGGTAGTTTCGCATGCCCTTCCATAGTTGCAGTTTAATCACCCCTCACGACAAGTGTATAATACGGTTGGTCTCTACCGTAGCAATCCGTCCGCAGCACGAGGGTTAAAGCTTCTGAGGAGTAGAAAAGACTGTAATGTTCTAAGCCAGCTTAGACTGAAAGTACAAATTTCTCTCTCAATGGATTTATTATGCAAATTAAAGCGTAGTAATACTCTTAACAGCGTGTTTATACAAAATAATGCATCATCATTCAACAGGCAAATTATATAATGGATTATATGAGATTAATACATTAAAATGTGGTGGTATAATGATTACTCGGCAAAATTTCTGTTAGAATGTTGTCCACCCTCAATCATTGCAAGTATCATCTCTTTACCATGCATGGACGCCTACGCATCAAATATATTCACGATTGATGGACGCAAACTGAAATTATTTAACGTTAGGATATATTTTGAACAGATATTTTATCCAATATGCTACATGCAAAAATAAGCTTCAACTTTTAGACTAGATATGTCCTCCAGACAAATTTGGATTCAACGTCCGTTTCTACTTTTAACCTCTTAAGGGGCAGGAGATATGGATTTAAAGCCACACACACTCATCCGCAGCAGGAACTTAACCGGTGATATCATAGGATCAGTTCACGTTTTCTCTATATATCCGGTGATATCATAGGATCAATTCACCTTTTCTCTATATATTCGGTGATATTATAGGATCGATTCACCTTTTCTCTATATATCCAATGATATCATAGGATCACATTTTAATGTATTAATAAATGTCTGAGGGATGAGTGAAGTGAGGTGGTTGAGAACTGGAGATTTTGAAAGTGATGGGTACAGGGTTATATACTCCGAAGGAGATAAAATGGAGAAGGGTGTGGCTATAATAGTGGATAGAAATTTAAGTGAACGAATAACAAAGTTTCTTCAGTGCAGTGACAGACTTATGTTAGTGCGGATCAAAGCAGATCCAGTAGATTTGGTGTTTATCCAAATCTACATGCCTACATCAGCCTCAGAGGATGAAGAAATTGAAGCGATGTAAGAAAAAATAGAAGGAATAATTAAAGGAGAAAAAGCCACAGATCAAGTAATAGTTATGGGGGATTGGAACGCAGTGGTGGGTGAAGAGAGAGATGGAAATGAAGTTGGGGAATATGGTCTAGGAAAAAGAAATGAGAGAGGACAGAAATTGGTTGACTTTTGCAATTGAATGAGATTAGTGGTGATCAACACTTGGTTCAAACATGAAAAGAGAAGGCGTTACACGTGGAAGAAACCAGGAAGCACCGGAAAAGAGGGAACATACCAGACAGACTATATTCTGACAAAGCAACGGTACAGGAATAGCGTGAAGAATTGAAGGGCTTATCCAGGAGCCGATATTAATTAAGACCACAATCTAGTAAAGGCAAAAGTAATGCTTCAGCTGAAGAAAATACTTAAGAAGAAAAGCAGTAAGAGATGGAATTTGAACGGACTGAACGAGAAAAGAAGTCAGTTTCAGGAAGCAGTGGAAAGAGAAATTAAGGAAATGAAGGAATAAAGGAGTACAGGGGTAAATGAAAGATGCTGTCAGCTAAAAGAGGCTATTAAAATAGGTGCAAAAGAAGTTGATGGCTTTCGAAAAGCAAATACAGCTAAAAAAAATCTTGGATCACAAGCGAGATGCTAGACAAAATGGATGAAAGGAGGAAAGGGAAAAGTATAGTTACCAGTCATGGCCGAAGGAAATATTGAAGCTTAAACAGTGAACTTAGAAGAATTACAGACAAAGCAAAAGATCATTGATGGAATGAAAAGTGTGATGATTTAGCAGAATATGATAGAAGAGGGAGGTCGGATCTATTATACCAGGAAGTCAGGATATTAACAAGAACCGATACGAAAAAGAAAGGAGATGCAAAGAACATTAGTATAATGGGTAAAGATGGGGAATTGAAGACAGAGCTGGAAGAAGTAAAAGAAAGATGGAAAGAATATGTAGAGGAATTGTATGATAAGGCTGGGAAACCAGTTCAAGAGGATTTTAAAATAGCAGAAGAGAATATCATAGAAGACGATAAAAGGGGCCCCGAAATAATGAAGGAGGAAGTTTATTCTGCAATTAACAGTATGAAGAAGGGGGAGGCAGCCGGAATAGATGAAATCCCAGCAGAATTCTTCAAAATGTTGGAAGGAGAAACACTCAATAAGTTAATGGAGGTATGTATGGAAGTGTAAGATATAAGCATTTGACCAGACGACTTTAGCAAGTCAGTGATGATCCCAATTCCCAAAAAAGCCAATACTGTGGAGTGTTCGGATTACAGAACAATCAGCTTAATACCTCATGCATCGAAGATCTTATTAAAGATAGTAAATAATCGCATTCAGTCGAAAGCAGAGATGATACTGAGCAGGACACAATTTGGTTTTAGGAAAGGATGTGGCACAAGAGAAGCAATAGGAGTAATGCGGGTTCTTTGCGAAAGAAGCTTAGAATATGGAAATGACGCTTTTGCATGCTTTGTAGACTTCGAGAAGGCCTTTGACAGGATTGATTGGATATCGATGATGAATATCTTAAAAATAATAGGAATTGACTGGAGAGATAGAAGACTAATTTTGACCTTGTACATAATCAAAAAGCAGTAATCAAAATCCAACAAGAATACTCAGAAGAAGGTGAAATAGGACGTGGAGTAGGACAAGGTTGTAGCATTTCGCCGCTGCTGTTTAACATTTACGCTGAGGCAATGATGGATGAAGCCATGGAAGACTTGGAAGAAGGAATAAAAGTAGAAGGAAATTTGTTACAAGATGTTCGATTTGCAGATGACCAAGGAATGGTAGCGGGCAGCGAGATTGGATTGCAGAAGATAATGGATAGGCTGACTGATACGGCATTGAGATATGGCATGAAGATTAATAAAAAAGGACCAAGGTTATGAGAGTGTCCCATAATAAAAGTGAAGTGAATATCACAATAAATGGTACGAAACTGAACAGGTAAGGAGTTTCAAATATTTGGGTCATACTATAACCGATGACGGAAAGTGTGAGACCGAAATATTAAGTAGGATTGCACAAGCAAAAGCGGCCTTTGGTAGTAGAAGAGAACTATTAACAAAAAGTCTAAAGAAAGACACAATGATAAAGATAGTGAAAACTTTGGTTTGGACCACGCTATTGTATGGATGTGAAACATGGACCTTAAGCAATGAAGATATTAGAAAATTGGAGGCATTGGAAATGTGGATTTGGAGAAGAATGGAGAGGATTAGCTGGACCCAAAAGGTTAGAAATGAGGAAGTCCTGGAGAGAGTTGGCACAGATAGACAGTTGATAAATGTATTAAGAAACAGGAAGAAGAGATGGATAGGACACATTCTAAGGGGGAAAGGTCTATTAAAAGAGGTCATAGACGGTAGAATGGAAGGAAAAAGAGGCAGGGCCAGGCCGAGATTAAGTATGTTAGATGATTTAAAGACCAACTCATATGTGGAAACGAAGAGGAAGGCGGAAGACAGAGAAGAGTGGGGGCGTTATGCACCATGGACCTGCCAGTAGGTAGTGCACTAAGAGAGAGAGATCATAGGATCAATTCACCTTTTCTCTATATATCTCTAGAAGCTGTGTCCCTTATCATATCGAATATAAATTTGTGATTATCAGCTTTCACCATATTTGCATTAGTTACCTAATAATTAGTTCAATTTTAATCTCTAACAATTTTCATTACCTACAATTACCCATAAAATAAGTATCTGGTAATACCAACCAGTTTTAGCAATTTGACCTCCTACGCAATCTATAGTATATGTAGATTATGGTTTGGTTTTATTAATGCCCACGTATAATTTCGTTTGATTGAATGTTGAATCACATACACTTTGTAATAGATACTGTACTAAATATTGGTTTAGTCACGTATATATTTATAGGATTTTCCAAAAAATATATTCTTCTCAATACCCAATATCAACTATGCAGACCTGCTCTTAACGCATTTTAAAGTCAGGACTTAATGATTCTAGTCACCCTTGTGAGTTTGGATATAAATAAAATAAGGCTTTAGACATTAAACGGACCCTGGAGCTCTAATATTATTTGAATTTGAGACCAGGGCTTATAAGTAGAATAGCTTTAGCGTTTTGATATTAAATTTCGAAAATTGCGTTTGTCTTGATAGAAATGGATTTTAACTGAACTAAATTCCTTTAGAAGGTAGTCCGAGGTTTGGAATTAAAATCAAAGTATAAACACACCTTGTTATCCTTTTCTATAGAATCCAACTATTTTCTTGGAGGTGTTTCCATTTGTAGGTAATTTGAATAATAATTTTAAAGATTCGTAGCACCTTGTAACTATTATAGATAATGAAAAACCGTGTACTATTTTGCATATTTGAATTTAATATGTTTCTTGTATAGGGAGTTCCAATTTCATACAGCGGCTTCTGCTCAATTGAACAACATGAATAGTTTTATAATTGCTATCATTCGAAGTATCTTCATGAAATCTGTTATAGCATCAAAATTTCAATCAGAGGGAGGACCAGAGATTATAGAAAGAATTTCATCAAAAAATTTACACCCAGGTGCCTTTCTAACCAGCACTCCGGAAGACGTTGATAGAGTGCATAAGAATGTAGTGGAATCCAGTAAGTATCTGCCGCAAGGTGCTCTTCGAACCAAATCGCTCGAAGGAGTGGCAGAGGAAACAAGAGATCCAAAAGATAGTAAAGGAATCTTAACTTTCTCAATCAATGCATCAAACGGCTTAAAAACCAATGACATGGATCTACTGCATGCTGAAAATCGTTTACCATCATTCTCTATGACAAACGCACCGAAGATAGTTGAAGCAGCCAACAAATCTGAAGATGATGCTGCAAATGTGCTATCCTCAAATATCCTAGCAACCAAAGAGCCGGTTGGTGTCAACGTGTATCGCAAAGAAGCAACGAATAGTCGCCTGCCTTCAGGTGCACTTGTAACCAAACCTGCAGAAGGCGTCGCGGCAGAACACAAGTATGAAAAGAATGTCATGAACGGTCTAACTAATCAAGGTTCTCTATCCGATGCGTCGGTAGATCCTTCAAAATTAAATTGGAATTTACGTAAGTCCAACACACTATGTGTCACAAGGAAGGCAATTCGCATGCCTAAGAAACGTTCGTTGCTACACAAAGATAATCCTGTAATTGATTCAAAGTAAGAATTTAAAATAATTTATTTGCATTCCTCTAAGATATGTGATTGAATTTATAAAATTAAACTTAAAATTAAATTAATTTCTATATTAATAAGTAAGTTAGTTCATGTTAAATTATTAATCTGGTTTTTAACTTTTTCTCTATGATATGTGATTAAATTAATAGACTTAAACTTAAATTTCTTCGTTTTATTGTTTGTGTTTTAATTACTTCTATTCTGACAACGCTATTAATTTGTTCAACATAGATCTTTATGTTGAAAGTTTCATTCACTATTTTATGCTCATCAAAATCTCCGTATCAAACACATTTGCTAGTCGAATGCAAGCAAATGTGCAAAAAGGATGGCAAGTTTGCTTGATAAGGATTCGGCTCTCGGTTTGAAATACAGCCTTTATCGCTGACAGTATCTGTAATGATTTTGAAATAGACGTCAAACTCAGCTTTACTTTTTTTGTAAAATTGCTACTTTAATCAGAATCTTAGCTTATTTAGATAAGAAATTCTACTTTAGGAACAAAGACCAATTTGTCTATTGTTCATTGGCACCAAACAATATGGTATCGTAGGCCTATACATGTACGTTTCAAAAATTCATTATCATCATTTTAATTGCTCCAACTCAAGCTCAAGTCATATGGAGCCGGTGTCTAATATAGCACATAACGGTTGTTCTTCTATAAAATGCCGCCGCATATATTAAAATAATAGCTAGTTGAAAACTACAGTTTGCTATACATATTAAGCTTGTAGTAGTTAAACTGCTGATCAAAGAAAACCGGTCAATTTTGTAACTGAGCTATTTCACTGAAAGCCAACACCATCACCATCGTCATCATCTTCCCTTAAATCTCAGTTTACCCAGGGTCGGGATAAGAATAGACTTTCTCCAGTCCTAAGACTTTTGAAGTTTATCCATTCGCTTAAGTTTTGTGGTAATTACTGGAGCCTAGGCGCTCACCAACCGAATGCCCCTTCTGACGTTGGAATGGATCTTAGTGCCTTAGACGCTTTCTACGACGCGTGCAGTCACCGGTTGGTCAAATTCTTCAAACGACCCGGACACAACACGGGGAACTCAAAGCCAACACCAATTCTTTTAAAGGCACCGCTTCATCTGGAGCTGTTTATTTTCTGATCGCCTGGTCGTATGTACTGGTATAACTATATGCCGTGTACTGCACTACCTCTGAGTGTTACCATTGCTATCACAAGGGATCACAATTCGCTAGTCCAGTGATACTGTCTCTCGAATATGCTCAAAAATCACACTATGTATGAACAAATTTGATCAGTGAAAATAAGCACATAAACTTAATCAAATTACATTTAAATGTGAAACCATGAAATAATATACTTGTAATTGCGTGTAGGAACTGACGATTGAGAAGCTGCTGTAGGACACCATGGATCTGAGGCAGCACGTGGTTGAAGTGTGGTCTAATTCCAGAAACCGTAGTGGATTCGTCAACTGTAGAAACTGTAGTCGATTCTGTAGTGGATTTTGACGATCATGCATTAAGCTTGATGGCTTTAACCAACAACTATGTGTACCTAAAGAACCAGTTTCCACACTTTATGCAATTTAATTAATGACTTGTAAAACTTTGAACTCATTGAAATAAGGTGATCAATGAGTCCATGAAATGTCACAAAAATAGCCATTATTTTTACAGTACGTTCAGAATTTCAATCATAAAATATCTAGGCCTGCAAAGCAAAAGCAAATTAGAATTTATTGGCATGTGATCGAAGCGTAAATCAATTTTATATTTGAGATTTATTTGGGCTAAACATGACATGTTAACAATGATTTAAATACAGTATACATGTAAAGGAGAAATAGGTGCGCAAATAAATTTGTTGACCAAGTGTTGTATTCATAGAACCATATTGGGATTATAACGTTTCTGCTACTTTCTAAAATATCCATATAATAAATTCCTAAGAGTCAGATGATATTGTACTGAATTTAATGTAAGATACTTTTTCAACAATAATAAGCAGAACCCAACAGCCATCATACGTCCCTGACATCATCCTAGTACGAGGAAACGGACGTTAAACCTTTATTATTATTATCATATTCTCTTGCCTGCAATTAGAACATTTTTAATGAGCATTCTCAAGAGGCTGTGTATTCCCAAGCGACGATACCGATTATAGATTTTAGAAACTTCGAGTGTAAAACGTAACAAGCTGCAAGCTGTAGACGAGCAATCATATTGTACGGAATCCGTAGACGTTGAGTTCAAAATTACTGAATATATTACCAGAAATTGGATCAGACTTACGAACAGAGGGCCTTCAGTGCAAAACCCTCTTCTGTTTGTCGCGCTTCTGGTCTGGGTTAATTGATCTGTAGTGATGGGTGCTGTTGGAGACGTCCCAGACTTCATCCCTGATTGAGGAAACGGACGTTAAACCTTTATTATTATTATTATTATTACCACAGTAGTGATCATCTCCAGCATTACAATTTTGAGAGCAAATAACCATAAAATTATTTTTATATTTTATTATGACAATTTGTAAGAGTGTCCTGAAAGCAGGTTGAGAGAAACTAAAGGTGTCTGAAGTTTATGTCTGCTTTGTATTTTGAATAAAAAATGAATATTATAAAATTAATTTCTGCTGATTCGAGTATTGAATAATTAATTTTTTGATTATATTAATATGCAGTCTAATAAATTGTCGATGTGATTGTATTATGTTAAGGAAAAAACTTCGAGTATGCCACGCTATATATGAAGTGGATATTTATATTGATTTGTTAACTGTCAATTTCTTAGAGAAGTTAAGTTGGCATTTATTAACTGGTTAACATATTATAGGTTTTAGTATGGCCTCAAGTTCGCCTACTGAAGAATATATTTCACCAATGACAACGAATATGAGATCGTAAAGTTCCATTAGCACTTTTTGGAGTTAAATTGTTTGCATGGTAAATGGCATTGGCCTTATCATCATCATCATTTTCCCTTTATTCCCGGTCAAACTAGGGTCAGAATATTGCATTGCATGTGCAATGATAACTTATGCACAATTTTCCATAGTATGCAATGGAATTTTATGCCATAGCATTGCATAATATGCAGCGATACAGTACGCCACTGTTAAGCATAGTATGCAAGGGAATGGAATGATATAATATTGCATAGTTTGCAGCGGTACTGTGTGCCATATTATTGAACTGTAGGCATTGGTACGGTATACCATAATGTTGCATATGAATGCAGAAGTACTATAAGATATAATACAGCATAGTGTGCAGCGGTATAATGCGCCATATTATTGTTTATTAAGCAGCGGGATGGTATGTTATTAAATAGCATATTTTGCAGTGATATTGTATTCCATAGTATTACATTGTATGTAGCGAATTAGTATACCATAGTATTTCCTAGAATGCAACAATACGGTATCTCAATATTAAGCCTAGCGCTGCCCTGCATGGAATGCTGCGGAATGGTGTGTTCTAGATTGCAATCGTAGCAAATAGCTTTGGGGAAATTATGGCTCGATAGATGATTCTAAGTTGCCTGCCCCGGCAAGCAAACAGTAATAGTAATTATCATATATGGATATAACAAATCATACCAACAACGTACAATGCATTGTTCATCTTTAAAAGTAAAATTTATTTAATATAAGCAGATGAGTATACTGAAAACAAAAATTCAAAAAGCAAATAATTAGCTACTTAAATTAACAATTTACTACAAATCAACTATCCAATCAACTGTCAAATTTAAAAGAGAATATAGCGTTTGAATTTATCAACTACCCTTATTACTCATTAATACCCATTTATCAACTAAGAAAGCGCCTCATAGAAACCCTTAAGTTGAAGACAAAATACTTTAAAAGCTAAAGCCACGTGTAACAGCTTCCTACTCGTTAGCCTGTCAGTGATGGAGAGAGCAATGGATTTGAAATCATGAACCTACTGATCCGCTGCCGAACGACGTACATTTGAATGTACGTTATAAAAATCAACAGAGTTACAATATATGCATTTCAACATTCAAGCACTATTTAAAACTATCGACACTGTTAGTCACGTAGATTTCAGGCTAATGTAGTAACAGCTAGTATTTGAATGACGGCTGTACATCCAACGTACACGTGCAAGTTTTGCGCGCTCTCGTATACACTGATTTCTAAAATTTCCTGTAACGGGTCGAGTTGAATGTTTCAACGAAGTTGTATGGGTAGCTCGGCCTGGTAACCATAGCATTTGAGGCTTCCTTCAAAAGTTCCATCTGCAAGAAAATCAATTAATGCATTAAGTTTATGCGGATTTAGAGTGTATAAGCTGTTGAATCAAAAGTAACTTAAGCAATGGATCCATATATTACGTTCACGAATCTATTTATGTACATCTTAAAGCAAAAAAATGCGACAATAATTGCAGGTGATGCAACAACGAAGCATTAAATTTTATTTACTAAGTATTAATTCTCGTAAGTATACTTCTGAAATGTAATGTTTTCCCATGTGATGAGGTTTTTCCCATGTTATGTCCGGAACACTTCTCGCAAAAGGCGACTAAGCAAGATATGAGTAAGACAACCGAAAACCACCTCAGAGGAAATATTTTTGAAACTATAGGTTACACGAGTAATGAATATGACATAGTCTTATGTGAATGAATTATCTTGTTATTCTATGTAGTGATCCTTATGGACCATGTAAGCAAACTAAGAGTATTTATATGCCTATAAATTGGAATTGCCACTTGCAGAACCTTTGGTACTTGGCTTTGAACTTGGCTTGACTTGGCACATAGCTTAGGCACTTAGGCACTATGGTGAGGTCATGTTGACATCTGTAGTATAGAATTAAATTAGTATAAATCTAAATTTGTAGTAAAAATCAAGACTTTTAAACACATATTTCCGCAGGCTGTCGCTCTTCTTTTTTCAATATCCGTCAATCATTTCAAATTCGTAAGTCCCTTGATAGCAATTCTGCCAACGTATTAGCTAATGCGCTTGTCCATTTTAAACTTTAATACTGTAACTCCCTGCTGAATGATCTCGAAAACCTCTCTAATTCGTCTCCAAAACGTACAAAATTATCTTTCTCGAGTCGTTTGTAATGTAAAAATGTTCCAACCTACACTTATTCGCTTCTTAAGAAACTGCACTAGCTTCCTCTAAACGAATAAAAGTCAAGATAGATCCCTAGATAGACTTTCAAAGGTTTAAATTATGGTCAATCATCTTCTTTTATCAATCAATCGACGCTCTCGTTGTCTTCGTTCCTCTAGAAAAAATCTTCTCGCTATACCAAACATTAAATCTGTCATGGGTAGACGCTCTTACATGTTTTCTGCTCCGAAAGTATGGAACTCTCTGCCACAAGATCTTCAATCTTGTAACCGTATAACCACTTTACTGCGCAAGCTAAGAACCTATCTTTTCCGCCATAGTAAAAAAAGTAAACACGCATTATAGTGAATAATCAATTATGTTGATATCTATCACTTTTAAAACCACATGTTTAATCCGTTAGGCAATTTAGACCATTTTCTGTATAACCAGTCCAGTGAATGTCCGAGATATTACTCTCAGATCAGCGCGACCGGGATTCGAACCCACGAGGATTCAAATCACCTTAGGATTTGTCATTTAAAACTACATGACGTTACCCCTACGCTATTTAGACATTCTAAATTTATATAATATAGGTCTAAATTATGAACCGCCTGCCTTGGATCTTGGACTTGCACTGTTTTAATATCACCTTCTCGTGTGGTCTATGTGTACTCAGTCGTCATTGTATGGTGCGTTGGCTCCAATTTGTGTAGAGTCTGAAAGAGACGTCCCAGACATTGAATTATGGTGAGGAACCGGACGTTAAATTCTTATTGATTGATTAATTGACTGATAAATTAAATTATTAAATAAAAAAACAAGTTTTATATACTCTAGCGGAGAACATATTAGCCTACGTACTGAACAGATGTATCATACTGGGTGACCAGATTTTAATCTTTTATCTAAACTAGATACTAATAGGCGCTTCTATCGAGAAATTGCTGCATAATTCTGTTAACGACTGAACAAGTGGATTTTATATGGAAGAGCGTTTGCAAAATGAAACTGACTTCTTCCACGGAGAGACTCCATCCATTCCCAGCTCCCATGTTGTCCTCCAGTTGTTTGATTGTCTTGGCCCCGATAATCACGGAGGACACGAGCTCACTCTGCAGCACCCAGCGCAGCGCCACCTGGGCTTGTGTCTTACCTGCCAGCCAAAAATAAATTAAAACAATCATCATCATCATCATCATCATCATCTTCATCATCTTCCCTTTAATCCCAATTTAAATTGGGTTGGGATACGAAGAGACTGTCTCAAATCCTATCTGTCCTACACTACATCACCAGCCAATCCCCTCTTGGAGACTTTTATATTCGTTTAAATTGTCGTAGCAATTTTTGGAGCCCAGGCACTCACCAACCGAATGCCCTTTCTGACGTTGGTATGGATCTTATGTGATGATTTAGAATAATGATTTGAAATAATGTTTGATGATTTGGAATAATGTTCTCTTAGGAATTCGTAATATTAAATCTTTGAAATTATTCAATAAGAGATACAAAAGCTATCAACTTAGTATTTTGCAATGATAAATATAGGTTATTGTTGACAAGTATTATGCTATTATTGCCTTTACTTAGGTTGCTTGCTTCATTCAATATATCTTAGTGTGTGGTTTCATTATTATACCAGAAATTGTTGTACACTGTCTTTTCAACTTGCACGCTGGTTAATTACTACTGTTTTTTCTCTAGTATGTTTTGCTAATTTTCAATTGCTCATGGATGTTTGGCTACTCTTGCGTGATTGACGGCTGTCAACTAGATATGGTATATATACCCTCTTTGATGACCTTGTGCATGTATTACGTATACGTGTATGTGTACTTCAATAAACATAGTTCTCTCTCTCTCTTAGTGCTTTAGTCACCTTCAACGACAAGTGCAGTCACCGGTTGGTCAATTATTCAAACATCCCGGACACAACACGGGGAATTTAAAAAATAATTAGAAATTAAACAATATTTCGTAATAATAAGACAATGCAACAAACTTGTTGTAGGGGATATATGGTTTTCCTTTTGGAATCATATTTTTGACATTACGAAACCTAAGGCATTTATGGCAGATTTTTCGTATAACTAAATTTATTCATCAATAATAATTGACTTTAAAATAAAAGCGTAATTGAAAGTTTGGAATTTGTTTCTGGATTTTGCTAACTTTTCATTTTAAGAGATAAATTTATTCTTAATCAAGCCAATCAATTCTCGTGAATCTTTCTGGAAGGGTATCTAACTAAAATACTGAAGAAGCAAACAGCAGAAGGCAAAGTAATTTTAAACAATGTAACTCCGCAACGAAGTAATTTCGTAGAACATGATCATATCTAATCCTTGTTATTATTATAATTATATTTATTAATGTTTCTTTGTACCGCAAACATATTAGAATACTATATATATATATATATATATATATATATATATATATATATATATATATATATATATATATATATGAATAATGATTCTTTGTATCGAAAACCTTATTGTTTAAGTTTATATATCCACATAAATTCACTATATAGTAGCCTAATATTTAGAGTCTTAATAGGGCTGTCAACAAGCAACTAGATTGAACCGGTGGCTTGTGGGTAAGTTGATCGATAGCAAATCAGTAGGTCCAGGGTTCAAATCCAGTAGTATCCCAGTCACTTACACGCTATCGACCATGAAACTGAAGTTAAGCTTGGCTTTAGCCTATGGTTTAAATTTTAGCTACGACTTGGTGAAATGACTAAGAAAGAATAAGAAGAGCTAATAAGAGAAGATAGTTAAACAGGAGAAAAGGCGAACTATTTAAGTGGACTAAATATTAAATAAGGAAAACGAGTGGGCAAAATATTACGGGTATAACGAAAGCTCTAAAGAATAGAAATTTCAAATGCCTGACCATATTTCTTGGCAAGGGATTCAATGATTTCCATCAGTTTCCAGAATTCTTCTTTAGCCCTGTTCTGCTCAACAGGATTAGCCACTCCAAATGAAGAGTACCTCTCGTTCATAAAACCCAACCTGGTGCCAGTGAGATCCTTCCCATCCGCTTCACGGCTTAACTTTCCTGTCAGCAATCCTCTGAAACAATCAACAACAACGCAATTAGAGTATTACTGTTGATAAAATGGATAAAATGGATATTTTACAAAATGCATTACACAATAAATCAAGCAACAGTTACTGATGGATATGCCAATTGTTAAGCTTAAACCCTTCACGGAATCATATTTATTGCAGTGATGAACTCAATAAATTTCCCAACAAGATAGCCAATACCAAAATTTTGTATATTCCTATCGTAAGCTATGAATATAGTTGAGTGCTTTGGTTAACTTTTCAAGGAAGCGCTAGCCATCATGATAGCCTTTGCATATCTCTACATGCACTTGTCCATTTCTTACAAAATTAAACCACAGCCTACGTCGGAATGTTCAAAGGTGAAAATTTCAAACCCTTTGAGAGGACTGTAAGGAACAATAGAGACTCCCTCCTCTCTCGCTGTTGGTACCACCTCCAGTTCAATTCCACGCTCCAGAAGATTATACTCGCACTGAAATTATCAAAAGATGAATTATAATTAATCAATCATGCCTGTCCATGCAATCAATCAATCATGCATATCCATGCAATTAATCTATAATGCATGTTCTTGCAATCAACCAGTCATGCAAGGTCATGAAGTAATCAATCATGAATGTCCACGAAATTCACCAATCATACATGTCCAGTCAATCAATAAATCTTTCAAGGTCGTGCAATCAACTAATAAAGAATCTCCACGCAATCAGCCATTCACGCGTATCTATGCAATCAATCAATCTTTCAGGTCTTGCAATCAACCAATCAGGAATCTACACGCAATCAACCAATCATGCATATTCAAGCAATCAACTGTTCAAGCATGTCCACACAATCAACGCCTCTTTGAATTTTTGCACTGTAAAAATGATGCTCTTCAATAAAAAGTAATTTAATGAGTTCGATAGTGGATTGTTGTCTATTACTAAGATTAATTATAGAAATTAATATTAATCAGATTAAAACTAATAAAACCTTCGATACAAAGCTCCTCCTTTCCACTTGAGAATGCGCACCAAACCGATAAACAAGTTTATCACTTCAAAATGTCTTATCCAAACCTTAATGTTTGCAATATCTTGACAAAAAATATGGCTTCTGAATTTGTTACTCTTTGTCTTCTTCATTTCGTGCTTAAATTTACAAGTATACCTTGAGATGTAGGTACTTCGACATGATTATTGGAGTTGTGCACTGCAATACTCTGTATGCACCCAGTGTATGTACACTGTGCATGTACACTGTGTAAGTACACTGTGCATGTACACCGTGTATGAACACTGTGTATGAACACTGTGTATGTACACTGTGCATGTACACTGTCTATGAACACTGTGTATGTACACTGTGCATGTATACTGTGTATGTACACTACCTGCATACACTGTGTACATACAGTTTACTATACCCTGTGCATAAAAGGATTCGTACTGTGTACAAAGCCAAGAATCATTAATAACGCTCGCAGAGCTAGATACTATCACTCTTCAACACAGATTTGCAACCAGTGCATAATATTTTAGCATTTACGTGCACTGCACTGCACTGTTATTACGTGCATGGAAGGAAATAGAGGCAGGCCGAGATTAGAAATTTTAGATAAATTTAAAGATTCAATCATATCTGGACTTAAAGAGGAAAGCGGAAGACAGAAAAGTTTGGAGGCGCTATATTCTATGGACCTGCCAGTAGGCAGTGCACTAAGAGAGACCTACCTGAAGACAAACGCTTTGGTCGAATCCCATGAACTTGTTGTAGTCCACGATCTTCTGGAGCTGAGCTCCGGTGACGTTACTGATCCCCACGTAACGAACTTTTCCAGCTCTGACGACGTCATTGAAAGTCCTCAGCGTCTCCTCCAGCTTCACTCCAGCGTCCCACATGTGAGACTGGAACAACGATCCATCACTTAGTGAAGTGTTAATGTCTGTATAATTTCTAACAACAGGATAGAAGTGACTGAAGAGATTCGCTACATTAGCAACTCAATGGAACAAAGCGAATTTATTTTGACAATTTCACTTGAAAGCGTAACTGGGACCAAATATTGATCGATTGAGTCATAAAAACAGTAAATAAATAAAAATTAATAAATTTCACTTTCATTGTGTCATTGCTTTATTTTATCACTATTATGATAACTTTTAGTTAAACAATATTTTTAACAGTTTTATTTCAACACTATTTTATTCACTTCAAATCACAGTGCCTATGCACAATAATAATGTATTTTGATGTACAAATAATATGCATAATAATAGACAATACATAAAACCAAAAAACAATAAAAACAATAGGCCCTACATAATATTTGTTAAACTTATCCATTTTTACTTGGCGGTTTAATCCTTACCTAATTCGATATTTTAAATTCACTTAATTTGTTTAGCGCATTCAAACACTTTATCCAGAATTTTTATCGAAAAACATTTTAAAATATTAAATTAGAAAAAGCATTGCAAATAAATGCAATAAAAGTGTTTAATGAGTAAATGAGTTTTATCGCATACATTTAATGCTTATAGGACATGTATGAATATAATTCGGTTCGGCATTTCGAAGAGAATATTCACTCTCAGAGTAAGTTTGACTTCATACTGGATTCTATGGGACGATATGCACTAAAACCATATCTTATTAGCAACTCAATGGAAGAAAGTGAATTTATTTTGATAATTTCACTCGAAAGCGTAACTGGGACCAAACATTTCTCGATCGAGTCGTAAAAACAGTAAATAAATAAAAATTAATAAATATCACTTTCATTGTGTCACTGTTTTATTTTATCACTATTATGATAACTTTTAGTTGAACAATATTTTCAACAGTTTTATTTCAACACTATTTTATTCACTTCAAACCACAGCGCCTATGCACAAAAGTCAGTGAAAAGAAAAAGTGCGCAAACAGAAAAGTAATCATTTTGGGGTAATCAACAGTATCAATATGAAAGAGACTTAACCCCATTACGTTAAACCCTTTAAAAACATCATGTTAAAAACCAACTAAGTTAAACCCCCTTATGTTAAAACATATTAAGTTAAAACCCACTAAGTTAAAAACTCATTAAGTTACAACCCACTAAGTTACAACCGATTAGGTAAAGAAATTATGAAATATATAACTAAATAAATAAGTAGAACTGAAATCCATTAAGTTATAAGCCATAATGGTAAACCCATTCAGTTAAAACCCATCAGTTTTATTCGATACTCAAATCACTTACGTAGTAGAGATCGACGTAATCTGTTTGCAGATTCTTGAGGCTTCTGTCAAGGTTGGTCAAGATGGCTGATCTGCTGAGTCCACCGTCCAAGTATCCGTTAGATGGCGCTGGTGCAAATCGAACCTTCGTCGCTATGACCAGAGAACTTCTGTCATGCCTTCATATATAAACATCGATGAAGAATTTATGCCTTTTCAGTGAAATGATTGATACACTAGCTTCGCTTCTATGAAGACTCAGTAAAAACTGGTAAAGCTAAGGTTTACGTCAGTTTCCTTACTCGAAAGCGATGTCAGTGACGGGCGAGCCCAGGATTTGAATCCCGCACCTACTGATCCGCAGCCGAGTATCTTACCGACTGGCTCCAGCCAGTGGAGCTTAGCCATACGCTTATGTTTCAGTATGAACATAATCTTATAACAGCTTAATGTATGACCAGATCGCACTTCGATATTGATGCACTGAAGAAAGGATTTAAACTTCATTAGTTTTCTTACTAGTAATAAGGAAAGTTAGGTCGATGTTTCGAAATCATTCTCTCTGCGACACTTGTGATATATGAAGTGTCACGTTCAGATTACACATCCCTACGCACATTCTGCTTCGCGCTCCATAAATAGTAATTCATTGATTAATGAGTTTATTCCTTCACAAATGACTATGCCATACCACCGACCTTAATGTAGCATATATCTCAGGAATAGTATGGCTTCTGAAGTGGGGCAATCATTATAGAATTGTAATTGATCTTTAAATGATAATTATAATCATTATAAGTAAACGCTACGATTAGCTCTATAAATTTTGTACACAATTATAAATGATTTAAGTAATCCATAATTTATTTTAATCTTATCTGTAACACTAAAATATGGTCTGTCTCGATGTGCCCCACAGTCTCTTCCTTAGCAGTAGTATCCTTGGTGGTAACCAAGCAGATTCTAAACTAGCTAGCGTTTAGCTAAATCATATATCAAATTAAAGTTTTAAATTCTTCTTCGTTAAATTTTTATTGATTGGTCGATTTATTTATTCCAAATATAATGAATTAATATATTGAACTACATTTTATGTATCTACTTAAGCTACAGCGCAGTATCTTACTTGCTCATCCAGGATCCTATGATCTCCTCAGACTCTCCATTAGAGTAAACATTGGCTGTGTCGATGAAGTTACCGCCCAGCTCCACAAACCGGTCCAATATGGCGTGAGAGGCCGCCTCATCCGTGTTACCTGGCAGTCCTAAGCTCTATAAGTACAAGTATAAGTGAAAGTATAAGTGAAAGTATAAGTGAAAGTATAAGTGAAAGTATAAGTGAAAGTATAAGTGAAAGTATAAGTGAAAGTATAAGTGAAAGTATAAGTGAAAGTATAAGTGAAAGTGTAAGTGTAAGTGAAAGTGTAAGTGAAAGTGTAAGAGAAAGTATAACTGACTGTATAAGTGAAAGTATAATTACCTATTTGAAGGATCAGAGAGAGTTTAAGTTTATTTCAGAATCACACGCCACTACAATATTACATACAAGTTATAAAAAGTCCAAAATAACATACAGCATGAAATCATAGCAGAATAAATATTTCAGTTAAAAACATAGCCAGCACATAATTAATAATTTGTCTATTCTATCAGTAGTAGTAGTTCTATGTATTTGGTCAGAAATAGAGGCTACCAAAACAGCGACTAGCGCAATATAGTTGGCTACCTCAAAAGTACAATTGCAAACTAACATATTAATTTTAAAACTAGTGCAATTCAACATAAAACTAAATAAAAACATAAACTTGCGAGATAAAGCGAAAGAAAGGAAATAAACTATATCATGTTCTCAACGTATGCCTCAATTTTCCTTAAATAAATATTGATGGAACTGATTGCCTGTATGTTTTCAGGGAGCATATTCCACAAATGGGAACATATGTAATTGATAGTTCTTTTTCGATAGTTAGTATTTGTGTAAGGTTTGTGTAAACTCAACGGTTTCCTCATATCATAATGGGAGAGAGAATTGGCGAATTTAATCTTTTCTATGAATATTTTTGACATTTTTTCCGGGCTATGAATACATAGATGAGCAAGTTTTAATAGCTTAAAATTACAGAGTTCGCGTAGAGGAAGTGTATTTACTAATTCATATAGTTCAGAAGTTTTAGTTGTTAATTTTTTCTTAAATAGAATTCTTATTATGGAATTATTCATTGTTATCAAATAACTCAAGTGAGTGGAGTAGTTATTTCCATAGATTTCAATGCAGTACTGAATCTGACTATGAATAAAAGAGTAGTAAATTTTTTGAGACAGTGTTTTGGTAAGAAATCACGAACATTATATAAAATACTGATAAAACCTTTTAGTCTACTACATACCATATCAACGTGAAGTTTCCAAGTAAGGTTTTCATCGAGTATTACACCTAGATATTTAACTTTAGATGTTCTAGAGATCAGGACATTATCTAAAAAGACTTCAAGCTTTTGCGGTATACTGTACCTTTGGTTTGCTTTGTGAATAATCACATAGCATGTTTTATCTAAATATATGCAAACTTTGTTAGCATCGCATCATACTTTAAGTTTTTAAGACATATATTCGCATTCTTTTCGAGCTCATTAACATTTTTACCGGCAATAAAAATATTAAAATCGTCTGCAAATAGCATAGGATTATAGTCCCATAGATCATTTACCATGTCATTAATATAAATAAGAAATAGTAGAAGACCTAAAATTCTACCTTGTGGAACCCCACAATTGTTAATTTGCATCTCAGAGCTGGTGTTATTTACATATACATATTGAGGACGATTTTTTAAATAGTTCCTTATCCATTTGTTCATTTGACCTCTTATTCCATAGTCATGCAGTTTGTCGATTAGTATCGAATGGTTTACCGTATCAAATGCCTTCTGAAAAGCGATGAATAGCCCCAGCACAAGGTTTCCAGAATCTAAGTTTTCATAACAGAAATCTATCGAGTTCATAACCGCAAGCATAGTGGAATGATTATGTCTAAATGCAAATTGATTTTCATATAATACATTATACTTATTTAAAAAATTATATAGTCGTCTAAAGACTATTTTTTTTTTTTTTTATTATATACACTTAAGAGAGAAATTGGTCGATAATTGGATGGATCGGTAACTTGTCCCTTTTTAAACACTGGAATTAGTTTTGCCATTTTAACCCTCCAACGACCAACGGGGGTTCACAGCGGACCCCACTTCGATTTTTCTTATAAAACTTTTTAAAACAACAGAATAAAATTCTTTAAAAAATCGTAGTTGTTCCGAGAGAGATTACCTACAAAGCCATGTTTTGAAATTTATTGCACATTTCTTAATTAAAGTAGGGGAGATCCCCAAAGGCGTGGGGTCCACGATGGACCCCCGTTGGTCATTGCTGCATCGATTTTTTCTACATTAATTTTAATTGTAATTTAAATTAGCACAGCTAGTATTATTTATTAGAAAGGGATTATTTTGTTCTTTCCTATTAATTTGTCCTTTTTAGGTTTTTCGGTATTCAAGTACAATTTGGTGCGTTGTTCTCATATGACCAGAGCGCTGTCCACTTGTAGAGTAGAACTTTGTTATCTGTCTTCAATTATCGCTTTTTGAGTGAATCTGAAGTATAATTATTCTTCTTTTTCATTTTGCGATTTGGTAACACTTCTCTATAGATTTGCACTAGTTCAATTGTTTTTAGTTTCGTTGTATGAATCTGAATTTAGGTTTTTGTAATCGTGCTTATGTGGGAAAAGTTAGCAAATTATTATCAAATTTCGATATCATACGGCACTGAAAATTTGATCTAAAATCACTTTATTTTCTCTTGGCATTAGAAATGCCTTTTGAGCTCTTTATATACCCAGAGAGCTCTATACATACTATGTATCAGTTCAGTTTAGCTTAGTTTCGACTTAGTTCAGCTTGAAAGATGGTGGTGCTAGAGTATCAAGACAACAAGCCGCCGATCCTGCAAATTTGTGTGGGAGATGTTCGGTGAGCTTCAGAGGGCGGGATAGAAAGTGTAGGCTAAAATGTACCACACGCCAAGTATTTGTGAGTCCGGAACACAGTATCAAAGAAACTGTCACTAATAGTTGTTGTGAATAAAATATAGGATATAACAATTGACATTTTATTTACAAAGGCCTACTAATTCGCCTATCAGATAAAGATAGTGAAAACTTTGGTTTGGACCACGCTATTGTATGGTTGGGAAACATGGACCTCAAGGAAGGAAGATATTGGGAAACTGGAGGCATTGGAAATGTGGATTTGGAGAAGAATGGAGAGGAATAGCTGGACTCAGAAAGGTTGACAAATGAGGAAGTTCTGGATAGAGTTGGTACAGAAAGACTGTTGATAAATGCATTAAGAAATAGGATGAAGATTTGGATAGGACACATTCTAAAGGAGGAAAGTCTACTAGGAGAGGTCATAGAAGTTAGAATGGAAGGAAAAAGAGGCAGGGGCAGCCAGAGATTAGGTATGTTAGATGATTTAAAGACACATTCATATATGGAAATGAAGAGGAAGGCGGAATACAGAGAAGAGTAGAGGCGTTATATATCATGGACCTGCTAGTAGGCAGTGCACTAAAAGATACTAATTGACATTAAGTGCTCTTACTTCTAATCACTCTTTATGTAAGCTGCATACGCAGAGTATTTACACAATTATGGATCAGGAAATGTTTAAGTTCCATAAACTTGCTTAATAATTCATAATAATAATAATAATAATAATAATAATAATAGTAATAAACTTTAACTTCCGTTTCCTCATACAAGGATGACGTCAGGGACGTCCCCATCACATGTCTCCACAATCGATTCACCCCAAACGATCACAAAAAACATATGCTGAAGAGAAATGAAAAAGATCTAAAAGAAATTATGTACTAAAATAATTATAATTTACGTACTAACTCTTAATAAAAGATTTTTAATTAGACTAGAATGTTATAGTTAAATCAAAGAGTAATCTTCTTATTTAGGAACGCAGTCTCTCTTAAATAAGTCATTTTTCAGTGTTTCGCAACTATTTATAGTTATGAAAACCAACTGAATCACTGGGGTCCGCTGTGGACCCCCTGTTGTTCACTCACGGAACATTTTTTACGTTGGTCGTTGGAGGGCTAAATAGTTCAGGGACCACACCACTAGAAAATGATAAGTTATAGATGTAAAGTAGAGGCTCAATTAATAGAAACTAACTTACTTTATCAGTGTTTGCAATGGCCGAGTTAGTATTGATAAGAGAACCTTCATAAAAAAGTTTATTAATTGAGGATTTGTTTGTTACGTTTCAGTTAATGCTTAATAACGAATTGATATTTTTCCAAATACTTTTTTTATTTACTGATTTCTGGTCCGGCATATTACTATAGTAATTTATTTTAGCTTGTCTAATCGCTTCTTTATATTTTTTCCTTAATATTTTAAATTTATTCAAGTCAAGCTCAGTACGATTTTGAATCCATTTTTATGTATTTTATTTTTTTCATCGCAAAGCTTTTTTAATTGGTATGAAGACCATTTTTTATCTTTATATGTTCTTCGAGAGACTTTAGTTACTGGGTAAGATTCATTTTAAATATCATAAATTGTCTCATTGAACTTGTAGCAAAGGTTTGCATCATTCTGAGGCTCTGACTTGTCTGTATTAAGGAGTGCAGTCCAATTAATTTGGCTTAGTTTCTCTTTAAATGCAAGTTTATTCTTGTTAGTCAATAAACGTACCATTGGTCTTCGCTCGTATTTTACTTTTCAGATGTTATTTTGAGGAGTAAATAATTCGGTAAATGATCAGATATTTGATGTAGCAAATTACCACAATACATTTTATGTTTGTCACTAGGACAATTATAATAATATATATTATCTATTAGCGTGGTGCTAGTACTAGTTATTCTGGTCGGAGTAAGAATGGATGGAAGGAAATTGTTGCTAATGGTCATATGAGTTCAAGTAAGATTCAATATGTGATAATATATTCAATATTAAATTCATATTTTATCAAGTCTATATTAAAGTCTCCAGCAATGAAGCAGTAATTTTTCTTTTTTGAAATTATACTCAAAGTTTTTTCTAATGATTCATTAAAGGTAGATATTGCTAGATTGGGATGCCTGTAGACACCTCCCACAATGAATTTCTTGTTTTTCAAAATTTCAAAGAAAATCGATTCTACTTTACACTTTTCATTATCATCTAATTCAAGATCATATCGTCTTGTAATGTTAAACTTTTTTAATAAACATTCCTACCCCGCCTACAATACTATTACTGGGTAAATTAAAATAAAAATCATAGCCAGTTAGTATTTTGTTAAAGAAATTTACGTTAGTAACCCAAATTTCCGTTAATACAATTACATTAAAATTAATGTAAAGATTTGCGATTAAATCAACAAATTCCGTAACCTTAGCATTAAGGCTTTGAATATTTAAATGAATAATTTTGAAGTCTAAATTACAGCTGGAGTCATAGATGTTATTAAACTCATGAAGAGTAAAATCATGGTAGTTATCTAAATAATGTGGAGAATGATTAATTATATCATTAATATTCATCGTATGTACATAATTAAGGTTATTAGATGAATTGATAGCTGCCATTTAGAAATGTGTCAGATTCGGACGCACATTTCTTGACTTGTCGCTGAAAACCCATTCTCGAATACTGCTGACAGCTGGCCATGAATTGTCATTGTAGATAATGTTCTCATATTTTGCGTCAAATATCAGCATGAAGGCTGCAGAGCTGAATTCTCTTCCATCTATCGTTTTGTTGAAGAGTTTTCTGCAATTGATGATCTCTGCTCCTGCATCTTTCACGTATTATGTTACATCTTCAGTTGTAGTTTCCTTAGTCAGTCTCCCCAAAAAGACGGTCATTCTTTGAGTTAGTACTTGGAGATCCGTTTTCGAACTTTTTCCTATGATGGTTCTCCTAGGCTTTTTCTTGATTACTGGCATGAACTCTTCTGTCGAGATAGGATGCACACTTTGCTGATCTAAGGTTTTACACCTACTGTTGGTCCCAACGGATTGAGTGGTTGATACCACCCTAGACCAACTTCTTGGCTCTGCCGTTAGACCATCATATGGGGCACTCATGTGAGGGGTATTGATACTACCAGATGCTATAGTTGACTTTAGTTGCTAGTTAGACTTGATAGTTTCTTCTGCTTGAGTTAGTCTGACAGTAAGTTTCTTGCTTTCCTCCATGAGGTCATTCATCATTACTGAGATCATTGACTTAACAGATTGGGCTACTATAGGCCCAATGACCCTACCCATTTCTTCTGAAAATTCCCTGCTTCTTACCACCTCTGCAATTTCCTCCCCTATTGATCGCTGTTTAGGAAGCATGCTAATAGTTGGGCAGATGCAATGATAGGATCAATTAGATTTGGTATGTAAGCTTACAAACTAATACATTACATTCTGAGTATTACAGAATACTCAGAAGAAGGTGAAATAGGACGTGGAGTAAGACAAGGTTGTAGCATTTCGCCGCTGCTGTTTAACATTGACGCTGAGGCAATGATGGAAGACTTGGAAGACTTGGAAGAAGGAATAAAAGTAGGAGGGAATTTGTTACAAGATGTACGATTTGCAGATGACCAAGGAATGGTAGCTGGCAGCGAGATTGGATTGCAGAAGATAATGGATAGGCTGAATGATACGGCCCTACGATATGACATGAAGATTAATATAAAAAAGACCAAGGTTATGACAGTGTCCAATAATAAAGGTGAAGTTAGTATCACAATAAATGGTACGAAATTGGAACAGGTAAGGAGTTTCAAATATTTGGGTCATACTATAACCGACGATGGGAAATGTGAGACAGTAATATGCAGTAGGATTGCACAAGCAAAAGCGGCCTTTGGTAGTAGAAAAGAACTATTAACAAAAAGTCTAAAGAAAGACACAAAGATAATGATAGTGAAAACTTTGGTTTGGACCACGCTATTATATGGATGTGAAACATGGACCTTAAGAAAGGAAGATATTAGGAAACTGGAGGCATTGGAAATGTGGATTTGGAGAAGAATGAAGAGGATTAGCTGGACTCAAAAGGTTACAAATGAGGAAGTCCTGGAGAGAGTTGGCACAGATAGACAGTTGATAAATGTATTAAGAAATAGGAAGACGAGATGGATAGAACACATTCTAAGGGGGGAAGGTGTATTAAAAGAGGTCATAGAAGGTAGAATGGAAGGAAAAAGAGGCAGGGGCAGGCCGAGATTAGGTATGTTAGATGATTTAAAGACCCACTCATATGTGGAAATGAAGAGAAAGGCGGAAGACAGAGAAGAGTGGAGGCGTTATGTACCATAGACCTGCCAGTAGGCAGTGCACTAAGAGAGAGATGTAAGCTTTAACGATTAAATTTACATTCAACTATATTAAGACGAATTATCTTATTGCTAAGAGCCGATATAGCACAGCCATGGTTGCGGTCCGTAGTTTAGGACTCTTGTGGTCTATAATGTGACAAGACACTTTCATGACAACGCGATGACAACGAGAGCTTACTGGTCACTGGTATCAAACGCATACGTAAGGTCAAGTTGCAGTGATCATGAAAAACAAGCTTTCCGAGTTACTGAAAACCGATCTATCGGCCTGTGTAAGTACTTTGCCCTGCCACGTTGCAGAACCCCAGATATACCCCTGGGCTGTATGCTTGGCCTACGCATACAGCCCAAACATTAAACAAACTAATTAAGAATACGCATGAATGAAAAAAAATGCTGAATCAGTAGAGAGTCAGGTAAAGACTTTACATTTTAAATGGCTCTTCTTGAGGGCTTGTAATCAATTCCCGGTGGAGCTGATCAAAAAGTAAAATATCGGATATTCACCGACCGGTGACATGGATATTATCTATAAACTAACACCTGTTTAAACACTGTATATATTACAATGGATCGATACACTAGTGATATCACTAATGGACGGTAATTCACCATGATGTGTATTAAACTATCGTTCAATTAAGGAACAAACATACATGCTTCTTCACACCGAATGTCATCGCCCCATAGCAGATGTTGGAGACTTTGATGCCAGCATTGGGACCCAACCAGTTGTACTCCACTGATGAGTCATTTGTGACCGGATGAAGAGACATCCTTCGAGATATTTATCGCTACAAATATCGCCAGAATATAAACTATTATAATTTAGAAATTTGTTTATTTATATACACGTAGTTACTCTCCGTCTGCCACAACAACTGTACCAAAGTCTTTACAATATGCATGTATACTAATATACTTTTTTAAAACTAAAAGTCTACTTTTCATCAGCTACTATATTTACTCATTTTTTATTCTTGGTAGAAAATTTATATATTTCTTTCTTTCATTTATCATACGTAAATCACAATTGACATTCACAATAAACAGTTGGAGCGCATGAACGGAAATAAAGGCCCACAAGTGACACTTGCATATTCGGAAATTTGAAAATGCAAACATTTGCATTAATAATTATTAATTATTTTCAATTAAATAGTTAATATAGGTTCTAATTTTTGTGACAAGATAAATTTTGCGGACCATGAAGTAAAATTATTAAGAAAAATCGACAATATTTCATATGACATAGATATATTCATCTTCCCTTGAATACCTACTTGTATGAGTAGGAATTCAAGCAAAGACAAATTTTACGGCGCATGAGGTCCACGTTTAGAGGAAGTTTCAGGGGTACAAATGACTCCTCTCAGGCAAACCATTACAGATACATTCAAGGCAAGGATTTCATGTTTCTGGGTTTCGAGTGGCTTTTAATTAAATGAATCCTGGACTCCTAGAAATGAAGAAAGCCACTCTATCCAATTGATTAAAAGCTACTGGAATTCTATCTGGGATGAGTAGATAGCATAGCTGTATGCTGTAATGCTGCATATCAGTAAAACAGGGTTCAAATTCATTGCGCTCACCGTCACTGATATGATTTTTTGGACTGAAAACTTACGCTAAACTTGGCTTTAACTGCAGCTTTTTAACGGCGGGACTCTATGTAGCTGACATATCTAGGTCACTTGTACTGACATGACAAGGAACTTGTACTGCTGGCTGACTGTTTGTTTAAACTAAGCAGGGACCTCTCCTTGGACGCAAAACACAACTTAGCAGGGTACCATACTATAATAGCCCACGGTACCGTACTATAGTGCGGTAATATGGTATTTCCAAAGTTTGATTTTCAGGTACCCCGGACAATTTCGTGACGAAAAGTGCATCATCGCTTATATGAGGAAGAAACCCGTGAACCTAAGTATATTCAATAACTTTGCTTTACAAGTTGCGTATTGAATTAGTTGTGCTATTGTTGTGAACGGTCTTTATAATAAGATATTACGATTCAAGCTTGATTGTATCATTTACCTTAGCATTAAGTAACTTAATATACCTATAGATTCTATGCTAAAAGAGAGCGACGTTTTAATGTTAAATAGGAGATTCAAATCCGACTGTTTTCTACTGTTAATTTGCAAACAATGTATGCACGCGGCTCTGTGTGAAGCAAACATGAATCAGCCACAGGCCATGCGTGCTGCCTGGAACCAACGCGACTGAGAACAGAACCCGCTGCCTCCTACTTATGGTTGCAAATGTCCTGTCCATTAGGCCGAAATAGTTTACAACCTCTAACATACAATATGCGTTATTACAAGACAACATTGAAAAACCACTAACGGAATTGTAGTTGAGGTAGTAAAACGGTTACACTATACCATAAAGGTTGCCGGCTCCGACTACACAACAAATTTCTGTCAAAGGCTACCAGGTTAATTTTAGAATCTGTAATCTTCAGCTTATCAGATAAATATGCAATAAGTTCAGAAATATCATCGTTAAATTGAAATCCTATGTACACAAATTGCACATGTATATAGAGAAAGTACAAGTTCACTTGCAATTTAATGCATTAATAGAGATAATTAACAAATTAATTGATTCATTAATGGCTGATATGTCGAAATTGTATTAGCGTATCGATTCAGTCTAGAAGACTAGTATTGAAGCTTACCCGCAGATCGATAGACAGGACTTCAGAAAATATATGTTTATTCGGCGCAAAGGTACTTGCAATCAGCTCAGCTTGACTGGATCAAACATGCACCTGTCATTATATAGGCGCATATCTGGGACATTACAACTGGCATGAACTTTCGAACATACAGTATATCGTGACATCGATATTGACATGGTAAGGGGATGAAGGTAATTTCGCGCCACTCGGAAACTAGTTTATGATTTAATTTAATATTCGTACTCGCTTGTACAAAAAGTGTGCACGTTATGCTTGCCAAGGTACTCTTAAAATGCAATAGCTGACTTTACATAGAAATATGTATCTGACATACTACCCGTACAATACAGGCGCAAGATTTTGACATGGATGCAAAATTCGCATTAGCACATAAGATAAATCTCTCCCCATTCTCAACTCTAAAAGACACACTTCTACTAATACCTGTATGTAAAAAACCATTGAGCTGATTGTAGGTCAATGTGTCCTACATCTAATAGTGGGGTTAACAACCTGCTTACAGCAGCTTTAAATAGTGTGGTTAAAATAAATATATTTTAGCGTAGTGCGATTAAGAAATTACAAAAGATTACTATAAATATGAATCTAGTTTGTTTACTAAGCTTGAGAACAGTCATTGGAAGTCTGCAAGTGACATTTAAGAACAAACTAAACCAGATTCTGAAAAAATGAGTGGTAAACTCTATCGCCAGTCGAAATTTAGCATAATAGGCGACGCTGAGTTACTGCAAATGCGTAAGTAGTTCAATAGCGGTCAGGAAATAATGACGAGTAAAATTAGTAAGTGGTCTAAATTTATAACTGATAGAGCAGTCCGGACCTGTAACATTATTATATTGAAATAGTCATGCATTTTTATAACCAAAATCTATCCATGTTGAGTCTGGGTTGCAGAAGAATAGACCAACCGTGTACTGCAAGTGTCTAAAAAGTTAATGTTTCAGTTTCCTCACTCGAAATCACTGTCAGTGACGGGAGAGCCCAGGATTGGAACCCCGCACATACTGATACGCGGTCGAATATCTTATTGGCATCTCCACTGGCTCCAGCCGAGTAAAAGAGCGACAAGGCACCATTAACGAACTAACGTCAGAAAGGTCATTCTGTATAGGAGCGCCTGCTCTCGAGCATTTGTTACCTAATTTTCTATATCCTGACCATAATTAACCTGGAATTCAAGGGAATATGCTGATGATGACGATTTTGTAACCCGAAATCACATCACGAAAACTACATAATCTTCGTACACTGATATTAACTCTGGTATATCCTTCCAAGCATGCATAGCTATTGGTCAAATATGGATAAAGTTTTCAATTTCCCCGAACACCAACATACTTATTGTTCTGTCATGTTAAGCAATCAATGAATCAAGTGCTAATTGCTATGGTATATATCTGATGTCTTTTTTGCTTTTGCAAAAACTTTATGTAACTAATAATATGTTGCTATTATCTTGCGTAATCTTTAAGTAAATACGGAGTAATCCCATAGCAAACCAAACTTAAGGAGGAGCTACCAATAGGAATCCAATATCCCTGTAGAAAAGTTATCTGATTAGTCAGGACTTGTTCAAGGGTAAGAGTGCTTCATTGACTAACATAACTTTATAGGCGAAATAGATTTCTGGAAGCATAAATGATAAATCCACCGAGTAGAAATGATTTCTGGGACCTGCAATTACGTATGGCTCTAGCAGTAGAAAATAGGTTGAAATCTTCGAAATAATGACATACATATGCCGTATCTTTCATAAGGGAAATTTATTTGAAATATCACAATTAAAATGCAGAAAAGTATGAGCACAACAGGACGCAGAAGATTGCGACCGAGCTTGGCGTGCACTTTAAACATAACTGCTTCGTCATCGTCGAACTGCAATATCATATTTACTGTAAATATTGCAGTTATATTGCAGAAGATTTGAACTCAATGAAAAACATGTCGGAGTGATGCAGCAACTTTGTTCAGAGAAAAATAGTGGTTATAAATAAATAATTTATTTTAATGACTGTAATAATTTTATCCTTCCGATGTACTTTATAATGTGCTTGGTCATGGCATTTTGTATTAAATGGATGGTTTAAGCTAAATAGATGCAATTTATGTGTTAATTTAAATTTAAAGTCACTTAAAACAGATTTTAGAGAAAGATGAACTTTATGTATTAAAAATGTTAATAGAAAATGCAAAAATAAAAGTTCTAAATGACAATTTTGAAGGAAAGAAATTTAATACCAACACCGAAGTCCCTCAAGGAGACTGCTTAAGTCCTCTATTATTTACTTTATATCTAGCCATAGCTCTAAATGAAACTGAAGATAATAATATACCAGCAGAAATACAAGATCATACATATTGGAATAAAAACAAAAATGATAAAATAGATATAGAAACAATAGATCAGCAGTTTGCCGATTATATAAGCTGGATAATTTTTGGAAATAACCAATCTGATGAACTAATAGAATATGTAGAAAATAGATTAAAACTGAGAGATTTGCAGATAAATAAAGATAAAACAGAGAAAATAATTATACCAAACACAATAGATGATACACAATGGCAAAATACTAAATACTTAGGTAATATGCTTGAATCAGAAAGAGATTTAAATCAAAGGAAAAAATTAACAATGATGACATTTACCTAATAAATATAAATCTAAACTAAGAAATAAAAAACTAAGCTTGAAAATAAGAATTAAAATATTTAATATATATATATCAAACCTATCTTTATATAAAATAGTGAATTATGGATAATAACTAAAAGCATGGAACGTAATATAGATATATTTCAAAGAAAATTATTGAGAATCATATTAAATATAAAATACCCATATATAATTAGCAATACTGATTTATATGACAAAACACAAGAAAAACCATGGAGTGAATTAATAAATTCAAAAGACTCAGTTGGATAGGACATATGCTAAGATTGGATGAAAATACTCCAGTAAGAAAAGCTCTAAATTATAGAATAACAAATAATAAAATGAAACTAGGTATGGGAAATAAATATACCTTAATTAAACAATATAATAAGGATATAGAACAAATAGATACTAAATATAACCTAGCACAGAGTGATGTCTATGACCTTGCCCAGGACCGTTATCAGTGAAGACAGAAGGTAAAGGAGGCTGCTCTGGTGTCCACAAAGTGACGTCACGCAGAGAAAAGAAGAAGGAATATTGGACTTTGACCTCATATACCACGCTTTCCTGGAGTCTCTGTTTGTCCTAAGTCGTCACGCTTCAGTGCTCAGTAATTTCGTTCACTATGACCCCTAAATCACGTTCAACGGGGATGAAATCATTCATGCTCTTCATAACGGGGAGGTCGTTGAAGAATTTGGAAAATCTGTGGAGCCTATAGTTGAGCTTTCTATAAATAATACTATAAAGAATATGTTTGCCGATATAATCAGATCTTTACAAGAAGAAAATAAAGTCATCAAAGCCAGACTGCTACAAGCTGAAGATGTAATCAAGGAATTGAAACAGCAGCTACATGTATCTACTACTCCTAGCCATGATCCTAGAAACTCCTCTAGGTCTTACGCCTCGGTAGTTGGTACGCCACCTCCATTAACTCAATCCTGGGCTGACTCCGCTCTGTCTACTCAGCCCATCGCAACATCTACAAACCCTGCTGTCAACGAAAATCATAATTCAGAAATAAAAAATCAAAGGGTCAGTCTCGCCATTTCGGGTAAAAAATCGTCCATCTCAACTCTTCAACTCTTAAAGTGGTGCCAAGAAAATCAACCATTTTCGTTGGCCAAGAAAACTACTGTAGAAATGGTAACGGAATTTCTCACTTCGGCAGGGGCTATTGTAAACTCCTGTAAAAAATTATCTGCTGTCACCAAAAAATTGTAGGGAGTGCATTTATAGTTACTAGTGACGCATGTATATGAAAACATCCTTTTCGATGCCGACACATTTGCCAGAATTTATCAGAACTGCTACCATCTTTCATTGTTCAATCCTTAGTCAAACCTAGGTAGCAGGAACAAGGGGAGAAAGCTAAGGGCTAATTTCAATCCCCAATAATACATAATTGCAACATCCAGCTTATTGTTAAAACTATTCACCGACACCGCATTCACAACCTCCTCACTGAATGAGTTCCAAGTATCATGGTCCATCGACTGCATTATTCGTGAGTGGGTGTTTACTTCGCCATCTCCTAAGTCATCACGAGTAACCATATAACTTTGGATGGTATAATTGAAAATGATATCAATACTAACTCTTGCATTGGCTTATACAATCCGGAATCATCCAATTCTGTAATGAAAAAATTTTATTCTCAATGTAATTTATCAATTGCTCACCTTAACATCAGAAGCATTAATGCAAACTATTTAAACTATTAAATATTTTAAGCTTATACTATCATAAGTTTGATATCATTTCATTGTCTGAAATATGGTCTACCATAACTTTGATATCATTTTATTTTCTGAAATATGGTCTACTAATCTAAATTATTTCGTTGATATCTTCCCAGAATATAAATTTATCTCCTGCCCTCCAGGCGCCAGGTTCTCAAAGGGCAGGTGGTGTTGGTCTACCAATTCATAACTCTATAGCATTCGACGTTATTGCTACTTCTACAGATATCAATTTCTTCAATGATGCATCTGAATTTATTATAACTGACTTTATTAATAATAACATTAAACTTCGCATTTATTTGTTCTACAGACATCCAGGAAAATCAATTTCTGAATTTATTGATGCATTTTCAAGTTTACTTAGTAGGTATAAGCCTACGAATGCTCAGTCCAATATGTGGCGATATGAACATTGATCTGCTTATATTTAAATCACTTAGTTCTATTGAAAGAAATGTTATTGAATTATGTAACTTGAACTTTACTCCTTTTTCTGTCACACCTACGCACTATGTTAATAACTCTTGTAGTATTATTGGCCATATTTTCTGCAACTTTGTCTCTGATTGTTCAAATATTAATGTGCATAGCGTGAAGTCATTGACCGTGTCTTGTGATACAAGTGATAATTTTGCTATTATAGTCCTTGTAGTTACTAATAAAAATAGAGTTATCTATTCCGATTGACCGAAGGTACGCATATTCTCTAATACAAATATTGCCAATTTTAATTCCCAACTCTCGCTCATAGACTGGGCTCATATCTACAGATCTCTTACTATCGATGACTCAATTGCTTTTGTGACTTAAGAAATAGTCAGTTCTACTGAACAAGCCTTTCCTCGAGTTTAATGTTCGCGTAAGAGCTTTAAAGATAAACCATGGTTAACTAGTGCAATTAAAATATAAATTAAAATAAGAAATTAATTACACGTAAACTTTACAGTGACTAAATGCAAAGATATTGAATTAAAATATAAAGCTTATCGAAAACTGTTGGAAAATGATATTGAGAAATATGGGAAAATTTATTTTAAAAATAAACTGATCACAAATTTTAATTCGATTAGGAATATTTGGAGATCGTTGAATAATATTACTAGCCACAATGATAAAATAAAAAGTTCCGTTTTAAAGCGCATTCTCATAAATAATCGTACTTTTAATAATAGGCATGAAATTGCTAATGAGTTTAATAAATACTTTGTCAATATTGCTAATAATTGAGCCTCTGCCATTCCTAAACACGATACTGACTTTAAAATATTTCTCCGTGAAAAAATTCCCCATTCTATTTTCCTTGCCCCTATCACAGCTTCTGAAACCTTCAGTGTGATTTAATAATAGTGTGTCTTAATCAGTGTGTCATTGTGTCTTAATAATTACTCAACTATTGGTCATGATTTCAATATCCACCAAAATTCTCCAATTGTTTGCCTAGTATGTCTTGATCCTATCTCTTTCATCATAAACAAGTTCAATTTGTGTAAACAAGATCAATTTGTCTGCCTAGTATGTCTTCATCCTATCTCTTTCATCATAAACAAGTCTCTGGAACAAGGCTACTTTCCTTGTACTTTTAAAATTGCGAAAATGATTCCTATTCACAAAAAAGACAATACCGATGATATTGTTAATTATGGACCTATATCTTTACTTAATAATACGAGTAAAATTTTTGAAAAAATAATTTACCAACGTAATTTTTTAAATTCTTTTAATATTCTATATAAATATCAATTTGGTTTTAGGAAGGTGCACTCTCAAATTTGATACAATATTTAGTGACATTAATATGCAATATGCTTAAAACAGAAAATGCTAAAAATAGTCATGCTTTCGGAATCTTTGTAGACATCAGTACGGCCTTCGATACATTTGATCATAATATATTACTCCATAAGCTAAATAACCACGGAATTAGAGGTAGCGCATATGACTCATTTAAATCATATCTATCAGACATCAATTCACTCTTATAGGCGATACTATCTCTAGTAGTAATCATCTCTCAATTGGCGTACCTTAAGGCTCAACTCTAAGTCTTTTTTATTTCTAATTTATGTGAATGATATTCAATTTGCTTGTTCCAATGCGTATTTGACCCTGTTTACTGATGATTCCTATTTATTTGTATCTCGTAAAAATCTAACTGATCCGTTTCAATCTGCCAATCTGGCCTGCTCCCAAATAAGCCATATGTTCAAGTGCAATCGCCTAAAGGTAAATTGTTCTTAATCGGCATTTATGTTATTTCTTCCTAAGAAAGACGATGATGATATTATTAAATCTTATGATCTTTACATTAAACTATATATTTGCTTAATTAATAGGATTCATGTCCCGAAATTTCTTGGCATTCTACTTGACGAAACTCTTTCGTTTAATGAGCACGTCAATTGCTAAGTCTCAAAATTAATAGTTTCAATGTCATGTTTTTTAGACGAAGAGACTATATCCCTGATATCTGTCGCAGAGATCTCTATTTTGTCCTTATTCATTCAAGAATTCAATATGGTATTTAAATTTATTGCAAATCATCTCTAAGGCTCCTACGCCCACTTCATGTTTCATGCAATAGTGTCTCAAGAACATTGCAAGGTGAAAATGAATACTATAATGTGAATAAGTTATATTTGAACTATAGAACTTTACCGATTCAACTACTCTATTCCTATTTATAAACTACTACATAAGTGTCTGAACTATGATGGTGTAATGTCAACAGTTGTCAGAGACATATTCAATACTCTACAGTTATCTCACCCCTATATTAACAGGCTGTCAAATACTAACTATATTATATATTCTAATGCCAACTCTGCCAATTTTAAATCCTGTAATTATGACTGTGTCTTTGAATGGAACAAAATGCCTATTGACATTCATAACTCTCGTTCGCTAAAATTATTTGTTACTAATTTCTAAAATTATCTTAGTTTACTAATTTAGTAGTGTCTGTTATAACTTTGATTTTTTATAATATTATGTCTTTGTTGGTATGTCTTGTAATTTATGCTTAAACGTATAACTTTTGAGTATACGTAAATTTTTACTTAGTACTAGGTGCAAATGAGATTATTTATATATGTATTTCTGTTTATGTGCATATGTATATTTACATATATGTGCATGTTTATGTGCATGCTTATGTTTATTTATGTGCACATTGCTTCTATTATTTGAGTTAATATAATTTTTATTTGCTTTCTTCATTTTTAGTTTGCATATTCTATTTTTAGTTTGTATTTTATGCATGCATAATGGGTGATCAACTAGATAGGCTTTTTTAAACATCTTTGACGGCATAGTGCGCGTGTCCATATTTGAGTTTATTTTTTAAATAAAACATAGTTCTCTCTCTTTCTAATTCACTGCAGAATACATTCACTACAGAATATATTAACTGTTAACTGCTTTTGTCGTTAAAACGGATTGAGCAGACATTAATGATGCGATTAGGCTAACGCTATATTACGCTGCAGTATATTCAAGTGATGGTTACTATAAATATAAGTTGACTTGGCATTTATATGCTAAAAATACATTAAACGATTTCCAAGGGATAACATGAACGTTATAATTACCGCATTTTATTAATAATTTATCGCATGCAATGACCAAATCAAAATGAAAAAAGTTCTCCTAAAGCAATGATTAATATAGGCAGGCTAATCTAACAAGTACCAATAAGGCCTATAAGCTATTCTCCGAAATTTAATGAACAATCGTCATTTGTTATTTAAAAATCAATTCCAGATCGTTATACTCAGTCGTACGCGTATTTCATGAGATTCCACAAAGGACTGGATCCCCGAGACATACCGTAATACATGTAGGCCTATTGTTCCCATTCGCTTCGCTGGGTTGGCTTGATGGGATTGTAACATGGACGCTCGTCTCCCCTAGTGTCCTCGGTGATGCGGACGCGCTTGATCACGAACTCTATAAGGTCTCTCACTAATGCATGAAGCTGTTGTTGATGTTGTTGGAGGAACTGTGGTCTCTGAATAGAAATAGTGAACTCATTTGATCTTGAAAAGTAGTTGAAATATTAATAATTTAAAAGACTGTTTTGAGTCAGTTACATATTTTTCATATTCCTACCTGATATAGGCATACATCAACAAAGATCATCCGTATTTTATTGTTAGAACAAATAATATACCATTGATTGAGCTATAACGTAGCAAAACCACTGAAAGGATCTGAACTGTCCCCACATATATATTAATTTATACTATTCAGTTACATAGCATGTCCCACTGCTAAATTGCATATACTCAACTCTTAGAAAAGATATTGCTACTTCCGCCGCTCTTGCTTAGTTGTCTATTATGGCACGTGCAGCCCGCACATAACCATTGAGATATGCTCTAAATGAAATAATAAAGACAGCGAAATCAGAAGCGTCACTTCAGTAACTAAGAGACAGCTGAGGCAGCAGTTGCTTGAATGGCTGCCTTGTATCTCTGTTGATGTCCTTCATGATGCTTTCGGTAAAAGAAAAGAACTACTAGCAAAAGGCATTGGAAAAAACGCAAAGTTAAAGACGGTGGAAACATTGCTGTGATCGACGCTTCTGTAGCGATGTGAAACGTCATTAAAGTAAACAGATATCAGGAAACTAGAGGCATTGGACGTATGATTACGGAAAAGAGTGGAAAATATTTATTAGAATCACAAAATTAACAAATAAAAGAAAGAAATATAAATGAAACCTGGATAGGATATATTATAAGTGGAATGGTTCGCTAAAGGGTGTAATAGAAGGAAGAATGACAGGGAAACGAGTTAGGGGAAGACCAAATCATCGGATGTTGGATGATTTGACAACAAAAATATAGAGAGAGAGATGAAAAGAAAGGTTGAGGATAGAATTGGTTGGAATAGTTATATGCCATGGAGCTGCCGTGATATGTATATAATGTGTGTATATATATATATATATATATATATATATATATATATATATATATATATATGTGTGTGTGTGTGTGTGTGTGTGTGTGTGTGTATGTGCGTGTGTGTGTATTTGTGTGTGTGTGTGTTGTAAACAGAACATGTCTCTGAACAGAACATTCACTGTTCTTTAATTGATTCTAGCATCAATGTTATTTGTTTCAGACACCAAGCATCGCCGTTGGATATGTTAACTACTGTATTTTCCATTCAGTTATTACTGTGATTATCACAGTGCTGCAAAACCTTTTGGTTTAATCTAACGAATAAATAAATCAACCTCATCAAAATGTAGGGCCCTTACATGATAAGCCTTGGTGACATATGTCATAAATGACTGTGTTTTATTATATTAATAATTATGTAACATTCAAGGAATCCTACCTATGGCCACACAAGTGTAAACTGTAGAATCCCACACTGTTCCAGGGGCACACGGCATCACAAAACACTGACCCCATTCGCTGCACTGGACAAACTTAGTGGGATCATGGTGTGGAAAGTAAAACCTGTCGTTGTTGATGTTGTTCGGATCCAGACAGGGATTGTTCTGCTCACAGTCGTATCCACCAGGAGCTGGAGTGGTCACTACTGTACGAGTAGAGCAATGAACAGGACCATTATATGTTGCACATTGAATTTCTATCACCCAGTTAACTAAATTAAATCCTTAGCAAATTAGCAATGACTAGCCAGAAATGGTACATAAAAACAGAAGCTGAACTCCATCTAAAGTATATTGCTGCGATACAAGTAGTCCCAAAATTGCACGAATAAGTTGTTCTTTGCACCCTACAGACGAATAGTGCAAGAAGATGCCAACATTATAGAACCAGTAGCAGCGAACAAAATTTGACAAATATTTCGGATAGACAGAGTAAATGTAAAAGCTGAATAGATCATTTATAAGTACAAATTTATAATCAATTTTTAAAATAATCCATTTATTGAAAATTATGATATTTATCTATTCAAATGCTATTGCAAAGGCTACGTTAAAGTTTAGTTGCCGTTTAGTGAAACCTTTCTGAATTGGTTTCATAAGGAAGGTCAATATAGCATTTTGTATGAAGATCAGAAATTTTGAACAAATGTCGAGAATCGGACGCACAAAGACTTTGAACAAATTAAATAATATCACATGATTTCTGGACGTAAAGCAGTGCAGTATCATAGAAGCTTTGTTTGTTTCATTGGAAATATCTTTATATATGTACGAAACAATAAATCTCATGTAAACCTCATCCACAGTTCTGTCACATCTTTTGATTTAGATATGGGTACAGAATTTGTGAAGGTAATTAAATTTGTATGTTACAATTTTGGGAAGAGTAGGAGATCGCCTGGGAATTTTTACTACAATACTATGCAACCAACGGCTAGACCAACGAGAGGTAGGATCAATAGACTTTTGAAAGGTTTCACAATCGGAAAAAATATATATAGTGGTGAAACTCCTTGCATTATCAGCACTTAAGAAGAGGGAATTCAGTTCAGGATAACAATAGATCATATCTTTAATATAAATAAGGAATAGATGTGGCCCCAGAACCGTGCCTTTGGGAACTCCGCTGTTAATGGTTGACCGGTCTGTATAGCATCTAAATTTTGGAAAATATTTCGAATAGAAAACGTAAATGTAAAAACTGAAGCCATCCTTTATAATTAATAAGTTCTAATCGTAGTATTAAAACTCATTTATTTGAAATTAAGATAATTATAAATACAAATATCATTGCGAAGGCTGCGTTAATTTTTTTTTGTATTTTCTCATTAAAATGAAATATAGGCAAGCATATACCTGTATCGCAGTTCTGACCAGTATGGCCGGCGTCACAAGAGCATGAGTAGTATCCAGGAAAACTGGAACATGTTCCGAAAATACAAGGGTTGGATGAACAATAGTCGTACACTGTGAGAAAATATAGTTAATAAAATAAAATAAATATTATTACAGCTGTTATTTCCAGATTTCATAGCTCTTTAAGCAAGAAAATTTGTGGTTTCTTAAGATCATTTCCATTTAAATTCAAAATCTCAATCAGTCGTATTTGGGTTTTGTATGCTATTACTCAATTCTATATGATTAGAATTCAAATCGACATTTCGTAAGAATATTCCGGATGAATCGCAAATCGCTATGATTAGAAGTGGCTTTAGAAGACAAACCAACAGAAGATAAAGTTATTTGTTTATTTGTTTTATTTATCAAACGCATATCGCAATTGTCATTTATCACAATCAGTTTAAGAACACGAACGGAAGGAAATAAAGGCCCACAAGCATTTACATTTCCGAGCTTAAAAATACAAATATTTGATGTAATAATTAATTATCTTCAATAAAATTCTTAGTGTAACTATGTTCCAATATAAATTTATCGGATCACGTAGTAAAATTATTAAGACAATCAACAATATACTCGTTAAATTTATGCACACAGTGACAATTAAAATATATTATTTTGGTCCGGCGCCTAATCGTCTCATAAAACGTCAATATTAAAACGGTAAAAACACTAGAATACTCACGGCAATTAAAAGTAAGATTTCACGATTGAAAAAAAATTAATATACGTAATATAAAAATGACATAAAGCACTTCCTTTACTCTTTAGATATTTAATTACACCAATACCCTCCGGACACCTTTTGAAGAGTTAAGGATTCACAACATTTGGGTGTAGGGATTTCCAACAAGCAGTGCATCGGTATTTCAAATCGTATCTATTAGCATCAAAATGAAATTTATTCATGTATAAACTTGATCCATTCTTTCTTATTACCCCAAACTTGAAACGAAAATCTCATTTATAAGTTGATCGAACAATCCAATGATTATTTTATTATACATATAAAACATTAGGGATGGTGGCCTTCGTTATTCATTTAAGCCTTCATTATTCTAACGATACGATAGCCAAAACTTGTAATCTCTCCGAATACTGCAATCCCATCATTCCACTTAGCCGCTTAGTGAAACTTTTCTGAACTGATTTTATAAGACAATATAGCTTTTTTATGGAGACAAGAAATTCTAAGAATAGTCGAGAGTCGGTCACACAAAAAATAATTAAACAAATTAAATAATAACAAATTGTTCAAATTAAATAATATCACATGATTTCTGGAATTAAAGCAGTGAAATATTATTGAAATCCTTTTTGTTTTATTGAAAATAGACTATCTTAATACGTGTAAAAACCGATAAATTTCTTGAAAACCTCACCCAATTTTTGGCCCATCTTTTGATTTAGATATGGGTAGAGAATTTGTGATGGTAATTGCATTTTTGTTACATTTTTTGGGAAGAGTAGGATATCATCTAGCATTCTTCTACTGCAAGACTAAGCAGCCAACGGTTAGACTAACTAAAGGTAGAATCAAGAGTCTTTTGAAAGGTTTCACAATCAGAAAAAATATATAGTGGAAAACTTTGCATCATCAACAATTACGAAGACGGAGTTCGGTTAAGAACACCAACAGGAGCTGATATCATTAATCTAAAACTGGGAATAGGGTTAGACCCAGAACAGTGCCTTGCGGAACTCCGCTGTTAACGGTAGACCGGTCTGAATAGCATCTAAATTTGAAAAATTTTCGAATAAAAAAGTGTGAAATGTAAAAACTGAATCGATTGGTTTATAATTACTAAGTTCTACTCATATTTTAAAAACTCAGTTATGTAAACTATGATAAGTATCTATTCAAATGTCGTTTCGAAAGATACACTGAAGTTTAGTTGACTTTTTCTTGAAAATTAAATATAGATATGCATGTACTTATTTCGCAGTTCTTTCCAGTATAGCCGACGTCACAAGAGCACGAGTAGGATCCAGCAGCACTGGAACACGTTCCTTTTAAACAAGGACTGGGTGTGCAGGGGTCGAAGACTGTGAGCAGAATATAGTTAAGAAAATAACATTTATATTCTAACGGCTGTCGTTTAACACTTTCACAGCTATTTAAGTAATAAAATTTGTAGTTTCTTAAGATCACTTCTATTCAAATTAACAATCTCAATCCAAAGAGTAAATGTAAAAACTGAATCGATGGCTTATAGTTGATAATTTATATTACTAATTTCTAATCATATTATAAAGAACTCAGTTTTTTAAATAATGATAATTATTTATACAAATGACATAGCGAATGATGCGTTAAAGTTTAGTTGCCTTTTATTATGAAAATTAAATATAGACATACATGTAGGCTACCTGTATCACAGTTCTGACCAGTGTAGCAGCATCAAAAAACAAATTTTATTTTCAGACTTCTTTTTATTTCTATTTATGAAATTTTCAGATTATCCTTCTTTCCCATATCTTGGATTTCCTCTAACTATCTTTTCCCTTGCATTCTTCTTTCTATTATATTCTTTAGCAAACCACTACACCCGCCTTATAATATTTCCTATCCAGTTGTTCTTTCTATTTCATGCTTAATTTAATAACTGTCGATCTGTACCGACTCCTTCAAAAATTTATTCATTCATTTTGTAATTTTGTCAATCCAATCAATCTTCTCCATCCTTCACTATTAGCACATTTCCAATGCCTCTAGTTTCATGACATCTTCTTCATTTAATGTCCTCTTCTCACATTCATACAGAATTGTCGACCAAACCAAGATTTTCACTATCTTTATTTTTTTCTAAAAATGCTCTTTGTTAATTTAGTTATTTTCTCTTTCCGAATGTCTCTTTCGCCTATTCAATTCTATGTTTTATTTCCGTTTCACGCTTCCCATCATCCGTGAGGGTGTGGCCGAAATACTTGAAGCTTTTCACCTGCTCCAAACTATTATTCAATGCAATATTTACATCTCTGTGATTCATAGACAATCTTATAACGTTTGTCTTCTTTATATTAATCTTCATCCCATATCTCAATGCTCTGGCAGTCAGACCAATCATAACCTTTTGCAAATCCTTCTAAACTACTAGCAAGTATACCTTTATTATTTGCAAACCCGAAGAGAATAAGTGATACAGATGGACAATAGAGAGAATAGGTGTTGCAATTTGATTGATGGAGATAATTAGTGTTGCAATTTGAACGATGGAGAGAATTAGTGTTACAATTGAATGATGGAAAGAAAGAAGCGGTACATTTAGAATCATGGAGAGAAACAGTGTTACAATTTCAATGAAGAGAATCAGTGTTACAATTTGAATGATGGTGAGAAAAGGGTTGCAATTTGGATGATCAAGAGAATATGGCTGCAATTTGGATGATGGAGAGATTATGTATTGAAATTTGGATGATGGAGAGAATAAGTATTACAATTTGAATAATGTAGAGAAGTGTTACATTTTAAATGATGGATAGAATAAGTTTTGCAATGTAGATGATGGGGGATAATAAGCGTTAAATTTAACTGATAGAGAGAACAAGTGTAGCCATTCACAATTGTAGCACAATTATATCATCATCACCTTCTTCTTCCCTTGAATCTCGTTGTAACTAGGATCAATATTAGAAATTTAGTAGAAATTTATAGAGCTTAGGCGCTCGTCGACCGAAGGCCTTCACTGAGGTTCGTTTAAATTTTTGTGCCATAGTAATTAATTTTTTACTCTACAATTTGTCCAATTTTGGCCGGTATGTAAGTTTTTAAACCATCACACAAATCAAATTCTAGAACATCACAGGTCATTCCATCCCAGCCAAATACCTAACAGATGTCCTAGGATAAATGTGTGGGTGCCCTAAGTTGTGGATAAGGATAGGGTGAAGTGGGGTGGCCATGAAATACTGCTCAAATTTTGGGATATGACTCTAATCAGCGAGGTTTCTAAATTTAAGGTGGCTATCCATAGTCACTTCCAGGGCTTTACGAAGAAACAAAACTATAGATTTTTTTTCACTGGCTGGAGCCAGTGGCGATGTTGGTAAGATATTCAATCGCGGATCAGTTTGTGCGGGATTCAAATCTTGGGCGCGCTCGTCATTGTTATCGCTGTCGAGCGAGGAAACTGACGTTAACATTAGCTTTACCAGATATTTTCAAATATATGTATATATATATATATATATATATATATATATATATATATATATATATCTCAAATATATCAAATTCGCATAGGTACCATCACAATAAATATAACCGACTATAAGCATACTCTAGATTAAATTAAGCGTAGAACTTATCTATTGCTCTATGTTTCTTCAGAAAGGAGAACGAGATTGATTCATTACAATGAATCTTTAATGCCACCAACCATTTTGGCAATTATTCCCAGTGAATCCAGGTGGACAGGTGCATTGATAACCGTTCAACAGATCTATACAAGTTCCTCCATTTGTGCATGGGTTCGATCGACATTCGTCTTTATCTGTGACAAGAGTCATCATTCTTGAAAATATTAGGAAATAACGTAATATATTTTTAAATTATGTATTATGTATAAATTATGTCTAGCATACAATACCTTATAATAATTTAAAGCATGCATGCCTAAGTACATTTCCGGTCTGTCAATTCTTAATTAAGCAATATAATGCTATGATTTCAAATAAATCGTAAATTATTGTAAATCCACGATGGTGTAGACAATAAATCCATCTTCATTTGAACTAATAGGAAATAGCCGCAATACATCTAATTGATCTATTTTCATTCATAGAAAAAGTTAACAACGCAAGTTTATAGTATGAAATTAAGAATAAACATGAGTTCATACTTCTGAGCTTAAATCTCTATTCATACGCATCAATACGATAATCTAAATATGTACAGATAGAACCTCACTATCCGAATCATTATCAGTTAGTTTCACTTAAGTGAATATGCATGCACATAAAAGAAATAGCGAAAGTGAAATGAAACACAGGCCCGAAAGAACGGACATATGCCCCAATCAATTACATCTAGACATCATCTAGTGCAACAAAAACGTATTACAACGTCATGTATGTTAGATATGCATATATATGAGGATTTGCATCTACCAGTAGATCAAATACATTTAATGTTGAGATTTTCTTGTCTGAAAAAATCATTTCACTATCGGTCTCTGGAATTGGTTACGTGCGTCGAGATAGGTAAGTTGTCTTTATCAAGCATGTTTTTAGAGGGTAATAAATGTGTTGACTCAATACCTTTAAATATAAAATATAAAGCTTGCTTACTCATGTGATGACTAGTTAATTAATACTTTGTGAATTTTTACTAAATTATTTCATGGGTCATTTATTGACGTCCCTGACATCTTCCCTGGACGACGAAACGGACGTTAAACCTTTATTATTATTTATTTATTTATTATTATTATTATTGTTATTATTATTATTATTAGCTTACTGGCCTGAGCCAGTGGCGATGTCGGCAGGATATTCGACTGCGGATGAGTAAGGGCGGGTTCAAATCATAGGTTCGTCCGTCACTGATAGCGCTTTCGAATGAGGAAACTGACGTCAACATTAGCTTAACTAGCTTTACCAAACTAAAACTCCGATGTCCAAAATTACTCTGACCTATTGAATAGAAATAATGTGAGTTTTAGACTCAGAGGTTGAACGTCCCTTGTAAATATGTATGCTATTATCGTCGTTTGCGTCTTAAAAAACCAAAACGAATATAAAAATTAGCTCACTCAATTGACAGTTGGGTCCGATGAATCCAGGCACACATTTGCAGAAAACTCCTGTAGGAACCAGTGAACACGTGGCTCCGTTGAGACAAGGATTGGACGTGATACACAGGTCTTCATCTGCAGAGTATGTTGCATAAAAATAATAAAGTCTTATAATTGTATATGATAAAATAAGAAAAATGTTATAATTAATGATAAAATAAGTTTATATAATGTTTTAATTTTACTTAACAATGTTAGAGCTCTAGTAACTAATTGAAATCTGTTTAAATTATCTGAAAGTAACTGAAAATATCATTTGCAAATTGTTATTTTTATAATCTGATGCAACGTATTTAACAATTATTTTAGGTATTAAATAATTATAAAGCCATTTTTTTTTTTTTTTTTGATCAAGCAATCGATCGATTCATTTTCTTGGTCTGCTTTATGTTTCAGTTTATATCAAACATATGGGCCTACATTTATACTGATCTACTTCCCCTTTTGTATCCGAGCCACTGAAGATTAAATCAACTATAAATCCATGTGTCGCAAAAGGCGACTAAGCACACACTGAAGACAACAATGGAAAACAATATCAGAATCCACTATTCCCAAACGAAAGGCTAGACTAAAGAGCGGACAACGTATAGCCTTTTGTGAATGGGTTAGACTGTTCTTTTGGTGAGTAGAACGGCATATGCAGAACAGCAAAACGGCATATGAATATGTACCTTGAACCTGACATTTAACAGCACACTAGAGAGATCGAGTGAGAGATATGTTTAAATTGACTGTAAGAAGTTATAAGGCGCTTTGTGCATCTCTATTCCTATCTATCTGAGAGTGTTGTGTATTCTGGAGTGGTAATTATGTCAAATGATCTTCTACTCACCTTGCAGTGGAAGTGGATGTTTGTGTTTTCTGGAGTGGTAATTATGTTAAATGATCTTCTCACCTTGCAATGGAAGTGGGCTATCCTCGAGCGAGCCTGGAAGGACCTCCGCACATAAGAGCACCCCTGTGATAAGTGGTACATAGAGATGGATGATTGAGAGCATGATCAGGTTCAACGGAAAATGGATTGTTGAATTTAGTTAACTCTTGATATACAGTACACCACTTCTGATAATGTCTATTTGCTAAACTGAAAGTTTACATGACACTGATAAATATCATAGGCCTATGTGCTAATATTTGCAGAATGGTTTGCTTGAAGATTTCTACAATATTTCTTGTAAGTTTACTTTAAAAGGTAGAGCGTCAAGTTAGGTTAGTTAAGTAGGCGCTTATCTATATTACTTGATAGCACATGTATGCTAGCTACCTTCAGGTAAGATGCCATTGAAGAAACTAATGGAAATACAGAGCAAGCCGCCCAAAATCTAATTTAACTAGAAAATAATAGCATAAGTCATAATAACATAACATAGAAAAGCAGTATTTTCCTAATAACTGATTTGATAATAACGAAATAATTTATCTTCAATGTGCGAGGCTACAAAATGCGACTTCAAAATATGACTAAAATCGGACTTTATATAATTCGAATATTAAAAAAATACGACTGTAATGTAACATTTTATATACTGATTCGTCAACGAAGTCTACTACATATTAGTAGTACATAACTTTAGCGAATGCTGAGTATCGCTCCTATGCATTAGTAAAACACGATCCACGAATCAATCAAATACCTGCACTTAATATACGACTCGACTGAACTTCGATCGCTATTTTTTAAACCGATTTAAAAATTAATAATTACTCAGAACTGATTCATTATTTGCTTAGCAATTGACACGGCCGGACGAATCATTGAATGGAGTACCAGATGGCAAGGTTAACTCAATTTTTTTAAAGGACGTCTGAGAGTTATTCTCGGCACCTCTTGATTTGTATCAAGTAAATAGATAAATGTATAGAAATAAAGTTTCTCTCTCTCTCTCTATCTATCTATCTCTCTCTCTCTCTCTCTCTCTCTCTTAGTTCAATGTCTACTGGCAGGTTCATGTTACATAAAGCCTCCACTCTTCTCTGTTTTCTGTTTTCCTCGTCATGTCCATATATGAGTGGATCTTTAAATCGTCAACGTTCTTAATCTCGGTCTGCCTCTGCTTCTCCTTCTTTCCATTCTACTTCGTAAAACCTTCTTAAGTAAATTATCTCCCAATAGAATGGGTCCTATCCAATTCTTCTTTCTATTTCTTAATATGTAAAATATTTCAAAGCGTACTCTTAGGGTTTCGCACTTGCTTCAAAGTATTTAATAACGCAGTCAAGGTAGACAAGGACCAATTCTTATTCATATGAGATACGGGATGTTCTGATACGATAAGGACAATTTAATAAAAAAATATCTTTATTCATCTAGATCAAATCAGAGTCATCAATGTAGTGGTTATATTATAACCGACACTCAGGTCGAATCGTTGCTTCAAGCACTTGAATGACATTTAACTCTGCATCAGGTTCAATACTTTCGCCAGGAAAGAGCTGTCGCTTGTCAAAATTGTTATTTTTAAAAAGGTTTTCTTGATGAACGAGAAGACTGTCGAAACACTTAAATAATAGCTAGTAAATAAAGTCAATAAAAGTAATAAATCATTACGCTTTCTTGATAAATTACTTAACAATTCCTCTTGTAAAATGTTTAAAGGTTAGCAAATATTTGATGACAAGCTAATGATTCATGCTTTTATATAGGTCTAGACCTCCGATCACCATAGTGAATAATGGCATGCAGATATATGGAAATATAATGAAATACACTGAAATGGATATTTATATGTAATAATAGTGAAATATATTGTGAAATGAATAATTACACATAATTATACTGTTATACTGACATTTAAACAGATATTCAATGATTAACACTCACGGCTAGCATGCCTGTCAGCTTAAGTTCACTAGAGCAATGAAGGAGTGCGTTCTTGTGTTGCCACGACACATGAAATCATTTTTGATGGCACGAGTATTACTCCACTCATAGCCATTTTGTGCTAATTTCTAAGATGTTTTGAAAGTAACAGCGAAATTACACAGTAGATTTCGTTAATAGGACAACGTATTATGTATTTATTCCAAAGTCTACAGCCTGTGTCTCTAATCACCTAAGCATCAAGTAAAATATATTTAGCTGATAAACGATAAATTCTTAGAATACTGTCTGTTTCAATATATTTGCAATGTATTGACCATAAGTTTCGACGTTTTTGTAATAGACGTCTACTGTCCCAAAGCAGGTTTTTCTGAACGCAGCTTCCGTTGATTCATAATCAGCATCAAAATTAGCATCAAAAGCAACTGATATCTGCTCTCTCTCTCGCCCTTTCTTCTCTCTCTCTCTCATTCTCTCTCTCTCGCTCATTCTCTTTCTCTCTCTCTGCCAAGTGGCTCATGTTCAAGGTATATTTTCCTACTCAACGTTTGTCTCAGGACACCATTGATCAAATACTAGATGCATCCATCGAGGCTTAGCCTTTTGAAAACCTTATTGTCGCCTTCCTCGTTTGAAGCATATTACTTTTGATATATTTTCCCACCGTCTTTCTATGTTTCTTGCGTAGTAACATCATACTACACGTGCAGTTTACCTTTGTTCATGTAGCTGTAACACGGACACAACACGAGACTTCTATTTTATATATGGTACAGAATTCCCACATTTTATGAACTTGTAACTTATTACAATGCAATTTATACGCATTCGCAAACCTTTAGAATTAACAAAATAACAACTCGATATTTAATCATGATGCTAGAGGTAAATGTTACAAATATCGTGATTGTCAAGTTCTTCGAATTAGAACTAAAGTTAAAAATTGTGAGATTGTATGCTACATTGCCAATGGTTGAAATTTGTACCACGTAGTAATTGGCTTGGAATATAGAGACACTGTTCTCTCTCTCTCCTAATCTATTTCTCCCACTCTCTCTCTCTCTCTCTCTGTCCCTCTCTCTCTTTCTCTTCTCTCTCTCTCGTCGTCTTAACTCTCACAGAAATTTTAGAATTATTGATATTTAGTACTATGAATATAAAACATACATTTTTACGTACTTCGACATTTTTAAATCCAATATACAACTAACTGTACGGTATGATACACGTACAAAGAACACTTATATTTTTCAATAATAATAATAATAATAACAATAAAGGTTTAACTCAGTTTCCTCATACAAGGATTATGCCAGGAACGTCCCCCACAACTTGTCAACATAAATGGATTCACCTCAAACGATCTGAAAAAGCACATGCTGAAGAGAAAGAATATGATCCTAAACGGTGCCGGTACGGTGATAATGTTAGTGATTGTGATATTGTCTAGAAATATGATATTGATAAGAATGTCTGCATGATTTTCGACATTCTCTGAAACTTACCTAAGCGATAGTCATTAACAAGTTTAAATATGACATAAAAGCTTCTGCTAATATCTTCGCCATAATAAAACTTTAACTCAACAATCGAAAGAAAATCGTTATTATGGCCTGAACCGAGTAAGAATTGTATAAAGTGATATTTTCTAAATGGTGCTAAATTATAAACACGCTAGAAATATAAGACTGGAATTCAATTTTTGAAGATAATTCAAATTTGACGAATCTTTTATACAGAAGAGCTGAGCATCTGAACCGTCTGTGTAGAAACTTTAACCAATTCTCTATTGCAGATACCTGCCTCTTTCTCTAGTGTTCTGCCAAGTAGCAGGTCCTGGGAGCATATTGCTAAAGACATACTGCTTTCCAGATTTCATAATGAGCACTGCACGAATCAGCGAACTCTTCACAAAAAGCAATGCCATATCCACATCTTAATGTGTCCTAGACCGTTGGAATATTAAGGCTTTTCATGTGGTTTCCCGTTGCCTTCCTCAATGCTTGCTCAGTGGCCTCTTACGACAGGTTCAGTTTAAAGCTGGTCTATTCGTCAATGTCCCGAACACAGAACGGGAATGGTGAGTACCAATGACTAAACAAAACCTCACAATGCATCTCTTCCATTGGTATGTCAAAACATATATTCTTGGCCTAGCTGAAAAAAGAACTTAATAGATGTTATTTCTGTTCTAGGTAATCAACTGCTTTAAGGGAATGCAGCTGTAGACATTGATGGGACGAATGGGAAATGTTCTATTCCGCACGTGATGTGGAAGACTGATGATTTCCTAAAGAATACGATGCAAAATCCTTGTGGGTGGTAAATAATAAAATCTACAAACCAATGAACTATATATATAAGTTTATCGATAAATGAATACAATATAAGATATTCAAACTTTGATATGCATTAGGCCTATATAATTTAATAAATAGCATATATACAGTTAAAGTTCAAGATTGCTAACTTTTTCACCACTGCTTAAGTATATGTATTAAATTATTATATGTATGATTATCGGATAACTTTGATTGTAAATGCCAAAGTTGCAAAATGAAAATGTCTGCGAAGTAAATTTTAAAACTGTTATTAAATAATTATAGACTAAAATTTAAGGGCGCTGAATTTGCATAATTTTTTAATTTTAACAAATTTCTTCTCAAAATATTCAGATTAAATTGAGATGCAAAGGATCACTAAGATTCTATTTTCATTAATCCTTCGCTAAAGATGCAGACATTGGCAGCTTATCATTGACAGTATAAGATATAGTTTTAATATTATACAGATCAAGACATTATGGTATCCTAATAATTTATGAGATACTATGATATATTAACCCACCAAATGATCTAATACATAATATTCACTTTTTATAACTGAGCTGGCTAAATGACGATAAATATTCATTTCGATGACAAAATATGTCGAGACACTTGCAAAGTGATTTCGAGCCTTTTTGTTTCATTATTAATCAATCAATCAATCAATAATAATTCCCGTTTCTCGCCATAAGGCAATGTCAGGGACATCTCTTGCAGAATCTACACAAACAGGCGCCAAAGCACCTCACGATGACGACAGAGACCACAAGAGAAAGCGAGATCATAGCAGTGCAAGTCCAAGATCCAAGGCAAGCGGGTCAACATTTTGACCTATGGCAGACAGAGGTGGGTTTTAGCTTGCCCAGGAAAGTAGTAATACTGATACGAGATCGAAGTTCTTGTGGCAGAGAGTTCCAAATTGTCAAAGCAGAAGACATGAAGGAGCGTCTGCCCATGGCAGATGTAATGCTTGGTACAGTGAGAAGGTTTTTACTGGAGGAACGAAGACTACGAGAGGATTGAGAGATTGATAAAAGATCAGATAGATAGGATGGTTTACCATAATTTAAATCTTTGAAAGCCAAGGAAGCAATCTTGAATTTTATTCGTTCAGAGACTAGAATCCAGTGCAGTTTCGTAAGAAGAGAAGAGGTGTGGATCTTGGATATTTATACATTACAGACAACTCTAGAAATAAAATTATGTACGTGTTGGAGATGAATTACAGAGGTTTTCGGAAGATCGTTCATTATAAATTCCTTGAAAGTATTTACTATATATGGATATAAGCTACCTCTAGTGAAATAAGAATGTTTCCGATTCTGATACGCCAAGTGGTGCAAAATATTAGATGCTTAAATTATATTCAAATTGCGCATAACATCCCAAGTAAAATCGTTCGAGATAAAATAAATATTGAATAGACTTTTTAATCAAATCGTCATAAATTAAACAACTCCAAATTTTCTTTATGTAACAGCAGTCGTTGGATGCTGCGGCAATTCAATGATATCACAATATTATGGTCAATCGCAGGCGTATTTCACGGAATTCCACAGAAGACCGGATCCGCAAGACATCTCGTAGCATTTCCCCCACTCGCTGCACTGGACGAACTAGCTGCGATTGTCGTGTGGAAAGTAAAATGACCACCGCTTGTTTTTTCCAGGGTGCAGGGATTGTTGGTAGTACAATTATAAGTGCCTCCAGTGCCACTACCACCATCTGGAACGAGAGGATAGTATCAATTAAAATAAAACAACTGCCAAATATAGAGCAACTGAGGATTTGATTATTTAAAATCAGATTATATGGGGCCACAGTCAGATTGTCAAGACCTTCTTTCTATCCTAGACAACTACCTGGTCTAATCAATTTTGTGCCCTTATCGTGCTACTAGTGTTTAACTCAAGGAGCAGTTACGATTATCATGAATTAACTTTTCTGAGATATGCTTACGCCAAATGATAAATAATATGTTAATTACTACGACTATAAGACAAATTGAAAAGCAGTGATTGAATTTAACAAAACTAAGGAAACGAAGAATTAGAACAGATGTTGTACAATGTGTTACAATTCAAAATACAAACATAAAAATACAACCTTCTCCTTAGTTTAGAATAAACACGGCCAATACACGCGAATCGAACAAATTTGAGATAATGCAGGATAAATGGTACCTAAAAGTTTGAAACAACAATATTGGAATGCCTTTAATACTAACGTTTATAATCAATTGATACATAGCATGGCAGTCAAAGGAACTGTACCTCCAGTTACGCATGTATTGGATGTCGAGTCCCACACTGTTCCAGATCGACATGACATCTCGAAACACTGACCCCATTCGCTGCACTGGACAAACTTATTGGGATCATGGTGTGGAAAGTAAAACCTGCCGTTGTTGATGTTGTTCGGATCAAGACAGGGATTGTTCTGCTGACAGTCGTATCCACCAGGAGCTGGAGTGGTCACGACTGGCGTCACAAGAGCATGAGTATGATCCAGCAGCACTGGAACACGTTCCGTAAATACGAGGACTGGGTGTGCAGGGGTCGAAGACTGTGAGCAAAATATAGTTAAGAAAATAACATTTAAAAATATTAGTTGTTGTTTCAAATTTGCATAACTATTTTAGTCTGAAAATTTTGTGTTTCTTGGAATCAGCAATTTCATAGTTATTATTTCAAATTTCGCAATGATTATTTCCACTAAATTTCACAGTTCGAATGAATCAAATTTGAGTCTTACACTAGTACTCAATTTTGTATGATTCCAATACTAATACACAATTCTTAAGAATATTCTGAAGGCATTGACATCTCGGTTCCCCAGATAGTTCAGAAGATAAATGCTGAGTCGAAGTATTGCATGAATCATAGTTAAATGAAGACAGAGCTATGCTACATACTAAGTAATAGTAAATATAAGTTGTTTAAAACTGCTTATCCTACCCCTGGCCATACTCTACTGGACTTTTTCTATTTCTGTTACCTGTACTATATTTCTATTTATATTTTTTGAATGTCTCAATAGCGCATTGGTTAAGGGTGTAGATAACGTCGTGAAGTTTTAAATGACAGACCCTGAGGTGAATCGAACTCTCGTGGGTTCGATTCCCAGCCGCGCTGATCTGAGAGTAAAATCTCGGACATTCACTGGACTGGCTACACGGAAAATAGACTAAATTGCCTAACGGATATAACATGTGGTATTAAAAGTGATAGATATCAACATAGTTGATCATTTCACTATAATGTGTGTGTTATTATTATTATTATTCTACATCAAGCCGAATATCGTACAAAATGGGAACACTGCTGGCAAATTGTGTAAAACATTGTTAACAGAAACAATTTATGTAAAACTGAATCGACCGCTTAAAACTGCTTTTCAAGAATAATTTAAAGGAATTCCTTTATGAAAAACTATGATAATTTTATCTATACAATTGTTAGGATCCCAGTGTAACCCGGGTCGTGATACAAAATTAATAGACAGTCTTAAATCCTCTCTGTCCTACACCACACCACCAGCCTATTGCGCTATTACTCGATTATATATGATTCTAATACGAATCCACACTTCTTAAGAATATCCTGAATGTATCGAAAATCTCTTTGATTCTAAGATGGTTCAGAAGATAAATGATCCGAAGATAAATTATGGATCGAAATACTGTATGAATCATAATGAAAAGTGACAGAGCTAGGCTTTAAACTAAACATAAGTTATTAAGATTTTTCAAATTATGCTTATCTTAAATTAATATACTCCTTCGATATCCTACTGAACTCGTTCAATATCTGATCAATTTTCCTTGAACTACCTCGAGGTCTAATGTGTCGTGTGTAACACTTTATAACGTTATAAAGATCATCTAAAGTCGACTGATGATGACTGTGCGTAGATAAAATCATTGAATCGATCTACTTCCATGTACTTAATACATGTTAAAGAACATTTGATATAAGACAGCATTCAGATATAGTCTTTATGTTTCATTTCGCTATAGCAAAAGATTAACAAAAGTGATGAGACTATATTTCATTGGATTAATGATACTATATTTATGCGACTGCTGAGAAAATAGTAAAACAGCGGTCTCCTAAAACTTACTCTCTGAATCAGAAGCATGTATTTTCATTTAAGTAAGCTATGCACACATACACAAGAAATGGCTAACGTGAAATGAGACACAATGGTCCGAAGGCAAAATCATGTGACCCGAGCAAATAAGCTAGAAATTAATTTGAACAACTAAAACTTAGTACAATGCACTCTACAAATAAACTTCTTGCTCATAAATTTGTGAATTTACATCTAGATCATGTACATTCCATGACGATATAATTTTATTTTGCTAATTTTATACTAAATAATTTGCATACCTCAATGATTAGCATACGACAGAAAAACAAGATGTTCGGAAAGACTTTGACGCATTTACAAAAGAAATGAGTTCAGACCTTGATGTTAACTCACATAGTCAACATGCATATTATTATCGTAGGCTCCACTGAGACATGAACTACAGATTGTCCTTCGCAGAGACCGTTACACAAAATTATAAATTCTGATAAAGGTAAATGAAAAAATAAGAAATAAATTATTAGAAATATTAAAACACATTGCAGATTGTCGTAATTTTAATTCAGGATACATGAACCCCAGTCGCAAATTGAAACCTGTGAAAAATATCAGTGTCGATTAAAAATAATACTTAGTAATTATAATTTTTTAATCCAACACAACCTATTTAAAATCCAGTTTGTTGAAATAATTCTAAAGCCATAAACATCAAATTAGTCATCTGCTGATTCATGGAGTGAATCGCAGACTGGTGATATGAATATATACCTTGAACCTGCCACTTAGCAGAACACTCAAGAGAGATTTTTTAAATTGATTATATAGAGTTACAAAGTAGGTTGAGCATCTCTCGCCTAATTCACAACTGCCTGTGTATTCTGTGGAAATATTTATAATTTTTTATGAAATAATCGTCGACTCACCTTGCACTGGGAGCGGGATCTGCGCTGGTGAGCCAAAGTAAGCATCCTCGTATAACAGCACTCCTTCGATCAGTTGCACACAAAGAAGGATGACTGAGAACATTTCCAGGTTTTCGGAAAATTGGTTGTGAAATTTAGGGAACAATTGAAATGTTAGACTATTGATGATATCAATCTGTTAAATTTTAATGTTTAAATGAACCTTATAAATATTAGTAAGCGTATATGCTATTATTCAATATATGATCAGCTTAAAGATTGCAACATTGGATGACATTGTATGCCAACTTTTGAAGGCAGAGCATCAAGCTAGTTCAGTTAAATGTTAATCTGGATTACTTGATGGTCTGTTTGCTACCCTCAGAATAGATGACGTTGAAGAATATTTTAGCATATGATTAAAAATTATCAAGAATTAATGGCATGCGTTCTACTACGAATGAATACGGAAGGAGTTCACATTCCAAGCGCATTCAAGGAGTAGTGTAACTTTTCTAATTTCATTACTTAAAACTAATTGACTTAGAGTTTGTCATGATAACTGTAGCAAATTCTTGAGAATTCAATAAAGATAAAATTCTAAAGTTAAATAAAGTATGAACTAATACTGCTTATATGCATGTCAGTAAATGTACTAATTTGTATTTTTAACCAGCAGGCTAAGCATTCTAAAGTTTTCAGATTTGATTAACGGAGGAGTTTAAACTCCAAATATAATTCAATATCAATAATAATACTGAAAATATAATCTACTGACTCCTTCAAATTTTCATTTTATTTTTGATCTCCCGAATCGGCTCTGCTCGGCTCGGCTAGGCTCTGCTCATCTTTTCTAGGCTCAGCTCAGCTCGGCTCGGCTAGGCTCGGCTCTGCTCGGATCGGCTCGTCTCTGCCTTATCTATAAATAGGAGATATTTCCAGAAAGTAAGATTCTTATAAAAATAATATTTCTTTTTATTCCTAATGTATTTCTTAATTTCTCCATGTCTTATTTGCGGATTGTTTAAATTTAGTGTTAAACTTTTACTTCGCCTGAAAATCGTATAGACAGATATAATATAACAATCGGTCAATAACAGAACTTCATATACATGTACATGTATACAAAACACAATACACTACCCGCTAACCTGTAAGTAGGCCTAATCGTAATTTCTAACATTGTGCATTTGTGCTATATATAAGGCGCACTGAGCGGGAACCTTAAAAAGTCATCAGGCGTCTATACGGATGTGTGATGTAGATTGATCAATGGCTTTGATACTCGTCGTGTCTATAATTAAGCTTTGAAACTTTTGCTCGTAAATTGCCTAAATTACGAGAAGCCTCAAATCTTAAATTCATAATTATTGACAAGGTATATAATATATCAAAGCGTTTGATCTATGTCACACATCTGCTACTGACTCTAAACCAAAAACAGGGCACATGAGGTATAAATAAATTTGTATAGTTTTTGTACTCCTAGTATTTGATATATAGTAAAAATAATTGATTGATACACCCATACAGTCTTTTTCTAAATTAACGCAGCTTTTTCACTTCAACGGATGTAAAAGTAGAGGTAAAAGTACAGCAAAAACTATCATCTTAACAAGCAAAAACTACCCTGCAAATTGACTACGACTTGACTATTTTACTTTACTAATTTACTTGACTTCGTTAAAAGTAAAAATATCGATTGAGTATATTTTACTTGTAACGAAGTACATTTACTTCGTTATTTCGCAACACTGAAATTACACGTTCAAAGGCATATTCTTGTGGTTTAGTAGATTCTTGGTGTAACAAGTCTCTAATAATCCGGTTAATGGTATACACGGGCCTAATTCTTCTTTTTATGAAAGGCGGGACATCCAGATACGATAAATATAATTATACAAATCCAACTCTTTTAAATTATGTAAATCGACTTCCGAACCATGTTTGGCATCACTAGTCTCTTCATAATTACGTCCACCTCTCTTCTCAGGAACTCCTCCAGCTGGTATGGTGAACGTACAGAGGACACTTCGAAACACTTGTCGCTCTCACCAATCTCACAAGTGTACGTTTACTCCACGTGAGCAACAGAGAAACTCTTCAAGATGTTCACAATTTCACAGGTCTGCCTGGGGTGAAAGAAGACATCGGCCGAAAAGTTATATTGTCTGTCAGAACAGGATCTAAGCCCGAGTCATAAATCGTCAGACACGGACGTTAAACCCTATTCAGGCCTCGATAACTTTAGTATACTAATTAAAAACATAACAAAATCATTGTTTAAAATATGAAGAGGAAAAAAGATATTTAATACATTTAAAATTTAACATTAGTACATGAATTATGGTATAACTAAACCAGAACAAACATCGATCCGAACTTAATAAATTACTTTAAGCATGAAAGTAGAAATCCATATATTTAGATCACCTTCAACACATAACCGTTTATTCAATACAACATAACTAACTATAACTTAATTGAACCACACTTAAAACAACCACTATAACTAATTTATGAACTAGACGACTAGATTAGAACTAAACTATGCAGCCTGGTGCTATAGCGAAATTAGAACTAATACTAGCGTGCTAATCCTAAACTAACTACTAATATAAAACCTTCTATAATACTATAGGCTCCTAGACCTCAAAACTCATTGAAACTCGGCTATAACTATACCAATAGTATCTTGGTACTATATACTAAAATATCTAAGACTACTATCCTAGTACTATCGTCTAGAACTCAACAACTGACTTGGAAAACCACCTCAAAACTAAATCTAACTATTCTGCACGACATCATAACAACCAAGTCCCCTTAACATCGCTGTCAACAAACTGCCTCATCTTCTTTGCAGCTACGTGCAACAACAACGACAATGTAGTAATTCAATATAACATATTGAAAACACAAAGAAGCTTATATATATATAGTATATATATATATATATATATATATATATATATATATATATATATATATATATATATATATATATATAGAAGCACGAACCATGACATCCTCTTAGTCCATTTTTGTCCAAAACTTATACCAAAAGTCACACCATAACAGACAAGGAAATGCGAAACAGAAATTTAAAGTAGGATTGCACAAGCACAACATGCCTTCGGCTATCGTAAATAACTCTGAACAAAAAGTCTACATAAAACCACAAATATATTGAAAACTGGTATGAACCACGCTATTATAGGTCTTGAAGGCTTTTGAAGAATTCAACGAGCATTATTTGGAAAAATACAAAATCAAATGCTGTTCCTCTAATGTCAAGTGTATGACAGAGAGGGATATTCTCACCTCTCCTATTCTAACTATATATTGATGCAATTTCAGAGAAATATGAGAATTCACGTTTGAGATGCTTTATTGGTCGCAAAATTTATTATAGTTTTATGTATGTTGATGACTTGATTTAATAAGCGTTACTATACGTAAAATGCAAAAATTATTAAAATAGTGCAATAATTTATAATCTTCTTTGGATTTGCTAATAAATAACTCAAAGTGTATAGGATCTTAGATCTTTACATTAGACTTAACAGATGCCTTTAATTGAAAGCTTATATCACGATGCAAGAGTTGCGTTAATTGCTGCAAAATCTAAACGAATCAAATACTGTGATATAGCCTACCGTTCATTCGAATTTATAGTCAACAAAATATTAATAAATTTTTTCGCGTCCTTCTAAACATTGATTAGTCCCTACTATATAACTCCATAGAGGTTGACGTTATCAACTTCTTATTTAACTAATAAACCAATGAGCGCTTTCGAAAAAAGTTTCCCTTCGATTAAATGCTAATTCAGTAAACTAAAAATTAAACCCTGGATCACTTAGTTACTAAAACTATGCATTAAAATTAAGAGCAAACTATTTTTCAAATTTTAGCAAACTAAGAAGAAATATGATGAAGTTTGCTATAAAACCAATAAAATTCATCTTGAAAAAGACTACATTCACATAGGAAAACCTAGTATCATGAACTACTTTATCTGAAATAGAATTCAATAATAATTATTTGGAAAACATAAAACTCAATATGTTCCTACCTTAATAACTCTAAATAATTGTGTATTAAAATCATTTCAACGGACAAGGTATCTACTGGAATAAAATATGATATGGCAAATTTCCACAGATCATAAATGGAGTGCAAAGTGTGAGGATTTAGCAGAATATGAAGGAAGAAGGAGGTAGGATCTGTTAAACCAGGAAGTCAGGATATTGACAAGAGCAGATAAGAAACAGAAAGGAGTTGCAAAAAACATTAGTATAATGGGTAAAAATGGGGAAATAAAGACAGAGCTGGAAGAAGTAAAATAAAGATGGAGAAAATATGTAGAGGAATTGTATGGGAAGGACGAGAAGCCAGTTCAAAAGGATTTCAAATTCGAAGAAGAAAATATAGTAGAAAATGATATACGGGGCCCCGATGTAATGATGGAGGAAATTTATTCTGAAATTAACGACATTTAAGAGACTTAAATGTCACGGACTTAGATACTTAAGGTACGGACTTAAGTGACTTAGACTTTGGTTTTGGTAAAGGGTGGGTCACAAGAGAAGCAAGAGGGATAATGCGGGTCCATTGTGAATAAGGGGAAAGCAGCCGGAATAGATGATATCCCAGCAGAAGAATTGAAAATGTTGGAAGGAGAAACAAATAATAGGTTAGTGGACGTATGCATGGAGGTGTACAATACAGGAATTAGGCCAGACGACTTTACCGAGTCAGTGATGATCCCAATTCCCAAAAAAGTCAATGTTGTGGAGTGTTCGGATTATAGAACAATCAGTTTAATACCTCATGCATCGAAGATCTTGTTAAAGGTAATAAATAATCGCATTCAGTCGAAAGCCGATATGATACTGAGCAAGACAACATTTGGTTTTAGTAAAGGGTGGGGCACTAGAGAAGCAATAGGGATAATGCGGGACCTTTGTGAATGAAGCTTAGAATATGTACTTGTATATAAGGTTTTTTTATGCTTAGTGGTCTTTGAGAAGGCCTTTGACAGGATTGATTGCATAACGTTGATGAAAATCTTGAAAAGAAAAGGACCTGACTGAAAAATTAAAGCGGCAGGTTGCGAAGGGTTGACAGTTGAGCATATTATGTTTTGTCATGAATCAGTAATTATAATTCTTAGTACTCTTTTTTTAATATTATGCTTAGTACTGGTGTTGTGCCTGATTCTTTTGGCACTTGAAAAACTATACCCATACCGAAATTTAAAGGTTGTAATAGAGCAATTTCACCTGACGATTTCAGAGGAATTACTATCTGTTGTATTTTACCGAAAATTTTTAAACATTGTATTAAAAAATTTATTGACATTTCGACATCAGGGGTATTTTGTGTTCAAGAAACAAGTTGATTGTGCTAACGCTTTGCATTCGAAGCGGAAGGTCATAAATTATTTCAATGTAAGGAAGAGTATTGTTAACTTTGGGGTAATTGATCTTCGGAAAGCTTTTAACAAATGTAATAGTTATGGTATTTACCCATGTTGCAAAGTAAAAATGTTAACTTTCGAATCATTAACATTTTAGAAAACTGGTTCAGTAAGAAGGGCACTACTGTTAATTGGCGCGCCTCTGTATCAGATTCTGTTCACTAATTATCGGGAGTCAAGCAGGGTGGAATTCTCTCACCATTATTGTTTGTATTTTGCATTGAATCTGCTGTAGATAAATTTAAACAATCGAAATATGGATGTTTTAATAACTACAACTGTTACAATAGTTTTATGTACGCAGATAATTTTATACTGTTCAGTACTTCAGTCACCGATCTGCAATATCTATTAAATGTGTGTAATGTTGTTTTTATTGAATTAGATCTACCAATAAATATAAAAAAATGTCATTGTATGAGAATCGGTCCAAGGTTTAATGTTCCTTGTACACTAATGACTCTTCAGAATAGTCCTAATGATACGGTCGATAGCATTTGTTTTCTTGGTGTATTTATTATCTTAGCAAAGTCTCTTAAATGTCACTGGAATGACAGCAGAGGGAAATTCTGCACAGCAGTTAATAAGATACTAGGAAGACTAGGTTCAAAAGCAACAATTGATGTCTTTTTGAAATTAATTCATTTCATTTTATTTATTTATTTATTTAGATCACCAAAAAGGGTCATTCAGCCCTGTACAGTTCACAAGCATTGCTAGCAAACAAGTAAATAAAATAAGTAAGCACAATTTAAATGTGAACCATGGTGAACTTAAACCGAAAATATAAAGTAAAAATTAAAGAATAGAAATAAAGAAATTCAAAATGTAGAAAATTAATGATAATAGGTAGGCATAATTATACATTTAAGATCAGTATCATTAATAACTATTTAATTAGTACTGACGCAGATTAATATTGAAATAGTTAACGGAAAGAGATAATCGCAAATTAGGTGGAAGGGATAGCCAGTGTCTAGGGCCTTGTACAGCGATATACTACTCATTCTGATGGCAAAACATTTCGAGGCACTTTTCAATGCCTTTGGGCAATTTTGTGTCATTTTACTTTCTCTATAAATATTTAATTGTGTATGGCTGCAAGCTACCTCTAATTAAATAAGCACAATTCTGATTCTGATATGCGAAATATTGCAACATCTTAAATATTGATATTATATTAAAAAACAAATGAAATCTTAAGTAAAATCAGCCGATATAAAATAATGCCCAAACAGGGTTTTTAATAAAATCGTCATAAATTAAAACTACTACGGGGCTTCCCTTAATTCACCGCTGTCTTCGGATTATGTTGAGGCAAATAACTTATATAAAAATATTATGGCCAATCGCAGGCGTATTTCACGGGATCCCACACAAGACCGGATCCGCAGGACACTTCGTAGCATTGCCCCCACTCGCTGCACTGAACGAACTTGCTGCGATTGTCGTGTGGAAAGTAAAACTGACCACCGCTTGTTTTTTCCGGGGTGCAGGGGTTGTTGGTAGCGCAATTATAAGTGCCTCCAGTGCCACTACCACCATCTGGAACGAAAGGATAGTATCAATTAAAATAAAACAACTGCCAAATATAGAGCAACTGAGGATTTGATTATTTAAAATCAGACTATTTGGGGCCAAACTCAGATTGAAAAGACCTTCTTCCTATCCTAGACAACTACCTGGTCTAGTCAATTTTGTGCCCTTATCGTGCTACTAGTGTTCAATTCAAGGAGCAGTTACGATTATCATGAATTAACTTTTCTGAGATATGCTTACGCCAAATAATAAATAATGTGTTAATTTCTTTCATATTAGACAAACATGCCCCTCTCAAGACCATTCATTGCTGCTCAAACCCTAGGAAACCATTCATTTCTGAACAAAGCCTTAAACAAAAATCTGAACGTTCAAAACTCGAAACTAAGTTCAGGAAGGATCTGAAAAATCCACCAGAACTAACAAATCCAGACATTAAGTCCAAGTACCTGAAAAAAGAAAATTATTAAATAAAATGATTGGTTCTGCTAAAAGCTTGTACTATCAAAATCTAATCTCGCAGAATCAAACTTGTCCCAGGAAAATATGGGGAGCACTTGACTCTCTGCTTGATCGCGCCATTCCCCAATCACTCCCTTCTACCACCTCACCATCTTCTCTTGCTACCTCTTTTCTCAACTGTTTCGATGACAAAATAGCCAAACTCTGTAGCTCTATACCCTCCAACTCCATTGATACCGACAACTCCATTTCAGTAAATATGCCTGAACCACCACTACTTTCTAGTTTTGAACCAGCTAAACCAGAAGAAATACCCAATTTCATACTTCGCTCTACCGACTCATCTTGCTGCCTTGATGTTATTCCTACACGATTACTGAAATCCTGTATTGATGTTTTAGTTGCTCCTATTACATACTTAATCAACCTCTCACTCTCTGAAGGTATCTTCCCGGTCTCCTTTAAACAAGCAGTTGTAGGGCCTATCTCCTTTGCTAAAATAGCCTTCTCTACCAAAAGATGATCTTTCCAGTTACAGTCCTATTTCCAATCTTAACTTCATCTTTAAACTTCTTGAAAAGGTAATTTATACCCGTTTATGCACTCATCTTGATTCTTTCCCTTCTCTCTCTCATTATCAATCTGCCTATAGTAAAACTCCATTCTACTGAAACCGCTCTTCTTCGTATACATAATGATCTTAGCTTGGCCATGAGTAGTAAACAGGTTTCTGCCTTGGTTCTTCTAGATATCTCTGCTGCCTTTGATACAATTGACCATGGCATCCTAATAAATAGGCTTAAATCTTGTTTTGGCATATCTGATTCTGCTTTTTGCCTGCTCACATCATATCTCTCATGTCGCATACAATCTGTTGTTATTGGTCAAAATCGCTCTTCTGAACTACCCCTCCTACAGAAGGTTCCTCAAGGTTCAGTGTTAGGTCCATTGCTCTTCTCTTTATATATCACTCCTCTTAGCAACCTGCTTGCTCAGTCCTCCATAAATTTTCATTTCTATGCAGACGACACACAACTATATATTTCCTTTTCTAATCATGATTCTGATCACAAACTGGCTCATCTCTCATCTCAAGGCAAGGTTTATTCCTGGTTTTGTGCTAACCGTCTTGCTGTTAATCCCTCCAAAACTGAATATCTTTTAATTGGCACTCCTTTGCAAAGAAGTATAATTTCCAATAACTCTGTTAACTTCAAGAATCTTGCTCTTTCACCTTCTCGATCCGCCAAAACCTTGGAGTCATATATGATGAAAACCTTGACTTCAAATCCCATATCTCTTCTGTTTGTCGCGCTTCTTTCTTTCAGATTCGTAAGATTAGGCAAATACGTCCATCCGTTACTACATGTTCAGCCACTATCCTTGATAATTCTATAGTTCATTCAAAGCTCGACTACTGTAATTCATTATTACATGGGTTGCCTACTTTTTCTCACAATCGTTTGTAGCACGTCCAAAATTCTCTTGCACGTGTTGTTTGTAAGTCCTTTAGACTTCAATTTCGCTCTCTTTCTCTACTTCGCAGTCTTCACTGGCTCCCTGTTAATCAACGCATAAAATATAAAACAGCTCTATTAACTTTCAAAACTCTGCGATTTGGCAAGCCTTCTTACTTATCTGAAATTCTTCTTCCCTATCGTCCCTCACGTACATTTCGCTCCACCGATGCCAATCTCCTCTCAGTTCCAAATATTCTCACGACATTGGGCAGACGCTCATTTTCTTACGCAGCACCCATAATCTTGAACTCTTTACCTGATAGTCTTCGCTCTTGTATTTCTCTTTCAACATTCTATGGTAGGCTTAAAACTTACCTTTTCCCACCATAGACATAATCAATCTATCTTGACCATTTTTTTTTTTTTTTTCTGGCTTTCTTTTAGGACCTTACTTCTCCTCAGCACATTTCTTTCGCAGATTGGTCAGGGTGAATTGATCTGTAGTGATATGTGCTGTTGGGGACGTCCCTGACATCATCCCTGGATGAGGATACGGGCGTTAAACCTTTATCATTATTATTATTATTATTGTTATTATTATTAATTATTATTACCCCTATGAGACAAATTGAAAAGCAGTGATTGAATTCAACAAAACTAATGAAAGGATGAATTAGAACAGCTGTTTGGAACCCTGCGTCAACACTTCAAAACATACGAATAAAAACTACAACCTTCTTCTAAGTTTCGAGTAAATACGGCCAACACACACGAATCGAACAGATTTGAGATATTACAGGATAAATGGAACCAAACATTTTGAAGCAACAATATCGGAATGCCTTCAATACAAAAGTTTATAATCAATAGATTCATAGCATGAGAGTTAAAGGAATCGTACCTCCTGTCACGCATGTATAGGCTGTCGAGTCCCACACTGTTCCAGATCCACATGATAGTACAAAGCACTGACCAAACTCGCTGCACTGGACAAACTTAGTGGGATCCGCGTTTGCAAAATAAAAGCGTCCACCGTCAATATTTTCCTGGGTACAGGGGTTGTTGGAAGCACAATCATAAGTGCTTGCACTTCCAGACGTTGTTGTAGTAGATGTGCTGGCACCACCTGGAGCAAGAGTATACTATTAATCAAAATATAATCATTGCAAAACAGAGCAATTTGGCATATCATTATTGAATCAGCTTATTTGGAGCTATATTCAAATTTCAAAGAAATTCTTCTTATCTTAGACCACTACCTGGTCTAAGTATGGTTGTCCTCTATCGTGTTACTAGGATTTAATTTTCCGAGCAGTTATAATTTTCATAGCAAACAATATTTCTGCGAGTTTAGTATACTACATAATAAATAATACATTTCATATTGTCTGAGATACATTATGAAAAGCAGTGTTTGAAATTTTACAAAACTAATGGAAAGAAGAATATTAGAAGAAAATATTGGGAATATGACTCTGAAAATGAAAATGTTGTAAAAATGACTCTTTTCTAGTTAACAGTAGGCCTATACGATCATCATCCGCGTATCGAACAACTTTGAAATATTAGCGACGAATGACTTAATGAATATCCATCAAATTAAAATTAAAGCAATATTTAAATGCGTACAATTTGAAAGTTTATAATTTATTAATTATTTGCATGGTAGACAAAGAATCCTACCTCCAACTACGCAGGTGTTAGCCGTCGAATCCCACACTGTTCCAGATCCACATGACATCACAAAACACTGACCCCATTCGCTGCACTGGACAAACTTATTGGGATCATGGTGTGGAAAGTAAAACCTGCCGTTGTTGATGTTGTTCGGATCAAGACAGGGATTGTTCTGCTGACAGTCGTATCCACCAGGAGCTGGAGTGGTCACGACTGTACGAGTAGAGCAATAAACCGAATCATTGTATGTTGTGTACAGAACTTCAATCATCCGGTTAGGAATAATAAATACGCAGCTAATTGGTTAGGGCAGTAAAGGTACTTAAATAGTATAAGATAAACTCAATTATATCTCAAAACATATCGTTGCGATTCAGAAAAAGGTACATGTCTAAATATTTCAAATTTGTTCTGCACACGTCGAGACGATTAATGTTAGAAGACAGAAAGCAGTAAACCACAAAATGGGAAGGAGCAAATTTTGTGAAATATTTCGAAAAGAAAGAGTAAAGTTTAATGTAACAACTGAATAGATCACTTATAACAACTGTTTTCATAGCAGAATTTAAATAAATTTCGTTATTTAAAACTATGCTCATTTTATCAATGCAAATGTTATAGTAAAGAATTCATAAAAACTAATATGACTTTTCTTTGAGAATTAAACTTAGACTCACCTGTGTCGCAGTTCTCTCCAGTGTAGCCGACATCACAAGAGCAAGAGTATGATTCAGCAGCGCTGGAACACGTTCCGAAAATGCAAGGCATGGATGAACAGGGGTCGAAGACTGTGGGAAAATATAGTTGCCAAAATAATATATATATAATAACAATTGTTGTTTCAAATATTTACAGCTGTTTTAGAAAGAACATTTGCTGGTTTTTGGAAACAGCAAAATTTCATAATTTTTATTTCAAATTTAACAAAGCTCACTTCATTCTACATCACCGTTTTAATGAATAAAATTTGAGTTTATTACACTATTGCTCGATTTTATATGATTCCAGTACTAATACAATTCTTAAGAATATCCCGTAGGTATCGAAAATCTCTACGATCCCAAGATAGTTCAGAAGACAAATGATCAGAAGATAAATTCTGGGTTAAAGTATAGCATGAATTAGAGTCAAATTGGACAGAGCTAAGCTATATACAAAGCATTCGTAAATATGAGTAGTTTAAAACTGCCTTTTCTAATGTACATGTAGCTGTAGCCTACCCCTGGCCATACCTTACTAGGCTCTTCCATAACAGCTATCTCTACTATATTTCTACATCAAGCCTAGGAATAATTCACCTGCAAAGTGTGCTAACTGAAAACCTTATAGAGATTCTCTACGATAGAGTGATGCCTGTATGTAGATCTGCATAAAATCATTGAATCTATCAACTTACATACTTACATATATTTAACAAAGGACTAAAATCATATGCTATTGAGCAGCATTCAGATTTAATTGTTGTTTTTCTTAGTTTGACATTTACGTAATCAGACCACAGTTATGCGATTGCAGAGTAATTGTAGAGTAATCGTAAATCAATGATCTCATAAAATCTAATCTATCGCACTTAAATTCATGGACATTAATTTTGTATCATTTGCAACTGTTACACTATTGCAATTCTAAAAAAGACAAAATTTTAATTAGAACATAACTTTTTTACTTCTGCTAATGCAATTGTAATTAAATATATTATTCAAAATATACGATTGACATAATGAAAGGCCATCAGATCGCCATTGACTGATTGTATAGAAAATACTATTATTCCTTCTTCAACACCTGAACATCACACTCTTAATTAGGCCTATGCAAGTAACATTATCGTCATCGTTTTCTCTTTATTCCCAGTTTAACAAGGGTCGAAACGCAAATAGACCTTCTCCGCTCCACTCTCTCCCATACCACATCATCAGTCTATATCCTTAATTATGCTATAACATATTATAATAATCTTAATAATCATTTCACTTCTATAGCAAATGTACCGTTCAATTATAATTAAAGCAGAATATTTAATGATAACGCTGTAATGTTAACTGGTACCCACTAATTTGGCAATTAGTTCCACCAAATCCAGGTGGACAGCTGCATTGATAACCGTTCAACAGATCTGTACAAGTTCCTCCATTTGTGCAGGGGTTCGATCGACATTCATCTTTATCTATAACAATAGTAATCGTTCGTGAAAACACTGGGAAACAATGTTCTATATTGTTAAATTATGTATCATTTACTAAATTTATTTCTTATTTACCATAAAATACCTTATAATAACTTAAAGCATGCATATATATATACATCAATATATATATATACATATATATATATATATATATATGTATTTATATATATATATATATACATGTATATTATACATGTACATGTATATATATATATATATATATATATATATATATATTTATATATATACATGTAAATATAAATAACTCAAGTTTGGAAAATTATTAATGCAATAATATGATTTCAAACAAAGTGAAAACTATTGTCAATCTACGATTGGGTATACCTATCTTGATTTATGAAAAAAGTTAGCAATGTCTTTTATAAAGAAATATGTTATAAAGAGTATGAGTATGCCCATTTGTTCTTGATTCATGCGCACTAATTTAAACATTTAAAAATGCATTTGTATCTCCAAATGAAACTATCTGAATCTGCATCTTATTTTCCACTTTCAACTTGCAAGAATACGGAAAATCTATCAATTCATTTAAATGGAAATGGGAAACCTAGGCCCTACCTTATACAACTGGACAAACTTTCAAGCAACTCAAGCTTAGTAAAACGTAATTTGAATTATATATATACAGCTTTATTTCACCACTCGGGTAGCAAGACAAGAAACATATACAATACAATCATACTAGTAGTCACAAAAATAGCGTTGGAAAAAATTCGACGCAAGCATACACTCAATCAATCAACTCAAAATTAATAAATAAAAATAAATTAAATGATTTGCAGCGATCATTCAAAGTAGTTTCGCAATAATGACTTTCAATCAAGTCTCTCAACCTGAAGTTCTCTCGCAATATACAGTTATTACTAACGTTCACGCAGTATTTATTAATTAATGGCAACAACTCTTCATTGAAACAATTAAAGTATTTACTAGTATTATCATAAAGACACAATTTTCTCAGAAAAATTAAATCTTCTATTTGCAACCTTAAGTTCAATCGCAAATTGACCTGAAAGAATTGGCATTACTTAATTGTATATTTATCGAAAGTACGAAAAACTTGCTAAACAATTGAGAATAAGCATTTTCAAAGCTCTGAATCACAGATTTTGACATTTCTACACATTCAGAACCGTACAGCAAAATATACAGCAAAATTATACAGTGTATGCACTAGAATTGGGCTATACTTCTAGATCATATACATTCCATATAGCTATTCTGAAGTCTGAAGCATGCATATCTGCAGTGGCATCTGAAATTGGTTTCATGCATCGAGTTAGGCAAATTATTTCATCTACTAAGTTTTCTGAGAATAACAAATGCGTTGTCAGCACTGCTTATAATGTAAATATAGAGCTCATTTACTCAAACGATAGTCACTTATTTAATATTTGTGAAGTTTTTCAAATTTAACTAAATAATTGTAAAGGGTCACAGATTTGCCTACAAATGAAAACTCAGATGTTCAGAAATAATTTGACTTATTGAATAGAAGTCGTGTGAGCTTCAGACATTGATGTTGAACGCCCTAGTCCTTATACATGCTAATATCGTAGTTTGAGTCTTAATCCAAAAGAATATAAAAATTAACTCACTCAATTGACAGTTGGGTCCGATGAATCCGGGAACACAAGTGCAGAGGACGCCTGTAGGAATCGGTGAACACGTGGCTCCGTTGAGACACGGATTGTCTGAGACACAGGGATTTACATCTACGGAGTACAGATTCAAGAAGAGTAATAGCTTATTATGCAGAGAGTAAATAAATTTATCAAATTTCGCCACCGACTGGAGCCAGTGGCGAAATCAGTAAGATACTCGACCGCGTATCAGTATGTGAGGGGTTCAAATTTAGAACTTGTCTATTGCTCTGTCTTTAGAACGTAACGTAGAAGGAGATTGATTTATTACAGTGAAATCTTTAATGCTACAAACCATTTTGACAATTATTCCCAGTGAATCCAGGTGGACAGGTGCATTGATAACCGTTCAACAGATCTGTACAAGTTCCTCCATTTGTGCATGGGTTCGATCGACATTCGTCTTTATCTGTGACAATAGTCATCATTCTTGAAAATATTAGGAAATAATATAATATATTATTAAATTATGTATTATTTATTAAATATATTTTTTAAATTGCATACAATACCTTATACTAATTTAAAGCATGCATTCTTTAATTTAATTTATAAGCATGCTTGCATATACATGTATATATATATAATATATATATATATATATATATATATATATATATAAAATATATATATATATATTTATTTTATATATATATATATATATATATAATATATATATATATATATATAATTCAATTTTGGCAATTATTAATTCAATGATATGATTTCAAATAGATCAAACACTATTGTCAATGTACTATTGTACAGGCCTATAGCTATCTTCATTTCAAGGAAAGTTAGCAATATCTTTTATAATGAAATAGGCCAATGTTATAAAGAGGAAATATTGAGTATGCCCTTTTGTTCTCGATTCATACGCACTAATTTGAACAATTAAATGTGCATTTTGTATCTACAAATGCAAACTATCTGAATCAGAATCATATTTTCAACTTTCAACTTGCAATCATGCGCAAAAAATATAAAAAATAGAAATGGGACACCAAGGCCCGATCATATGCAACTGGACATAATTTAAGGCAACTCAAGCTTAGTGAAACGTAATTTAAATTATGCAGTATCATGCATTATCTCTATACATCTATACGTCTATAGATATAAAGATGGGACTTTTACATCTCGATCATATACATTCCATATGGATATTCTCTAGCCTTTAGTCTAAACCATACATATCTCCAGCGGCCTCTGGAATTGGTTCCATGCGTCGAATTGAGCAAATTATCTTTTATCTATTATGTTTTCTGAGGATAACAAATGCGTTTTCTGCAAGCATTGCTTTTAGTGCTAATAAGCATTTAGATTATAATTATCATTATAAACATCTACATTTATATTTGCTCGTTTACTCAGACGATAGCTACTTATTTAATATTTTGTGAGTTTTTTCAAGTTTAATTAAATAATTTTAATGTGTCACAGATTAGCCTACAAATGAAAACTCAGATGTTCAGAAATAATTTGACTTATTGAATAGAAGTCGTGTGAGCTTCAGACATTGATGTTGAACGCCCTAGTCCTTATACATGCTAATATCGTAGTTTGAGTCTTAATCCAAAAGAATATAAAAATTAACTCACTCAATTGACAGTTGGGTCCGATGAATCCGGGCACACAAGTGCAGAGGACTCCTGTAGGAATCGGTGAACACGTGGCTCCGTTGAGACACGGATTGTCTGAGACACAGGGATTTACATCTACGGAGTACAGATTCAAGAAGAGTAATAGCATAATATGCAAAGATTAAATAAAGGATTCAAACAACTCTTAACACTAGAAGCACCGTGATTTCAAACTACCTAATAGTATCAAGAGCAGTCAAATTGACTGCTGTCATTATTATGTGCAAAAGAACAGGTTTTATTTTCTTTCTTCGTAATTTTATGCAATATTCATTATTCTCTTATTATTTTTAAAATTATCCAGTTGCATATCGAGTTTTTATATTTTTCAAAATTGAAAAATTACGTATCCAAACCCTAAAATCGCAAAAATCATGTTTCTGTTATACGTACACCATAATCATGTGACTGTTTCTTCACAGTCAAACAAAACATAATAATTAGAGTGTATGTAATATGTTGTTTAGTTTATCTCATAATTAACGTCATCATCGTCCTTCAACTAATCATCATCCTCCTCATCGTCGGCATTACAATTGATTCATACAGTTTGACGTTCAGCGCGTGAAGTGCATCTTCCATAAACCAGTTTCTTGCAGTGAAAGCAACTTTCGCGTGCTTTGTTATTTCCGCACTTGCCTACCTCGTAATGACGACGCTTGTTTGGATTGGTGGAGGTGGCCCTGATATATCCTTGCTGAGCATGCCGAGTGGATTTCCGAGCCGCCACGCATGGATTTCTCAGTTCATCTGCAAGTTGAAGTAGGAAATCCATCCTTCTAATATTCTTGCCGATCACTTCCTTTTAGAGTATCCATGCATTTATCCAAGCAACATCAAGTAAATTGTCAGATACTTGTGTTGACCAACATCGCGAATCGGGCTTTGCCGTGTATTTGCGTGACATTTGACCTACCACATCAACATCGAATTAGTTGAGTTGTATAATGCGGCCATTTCAGGTATTTGTTTTCGGTATTAGTCCCTATAGATACCGACTGATGCATTGAGCTGAGCAGCACCACATTCTTGGCTGGCTTACTCTTGTAAATTGTAAGTGTACAATTGTCATATTTCAGAACAGAAGTAGGCCTACTATGCAGTGCTTTTGTTCTGACAAGAGCAGCCGAGGGTGGAAGTTCGCGTCTGACTTTGTTCACCGTACCAACGATGCTGGTGGCCTTCAATGCAAGTTCTTTTGCCAGGTTGAGCGACAAGCCACTTGAAGCATATGCATCACGTGCATATAATATTGCGATGAGTGCATCGAGTTCATCACACGACATTGTCCACGATTCATCACCAAGCTGGTGTAGGGCCTCGGTTTCGGTTGAACGCACTACATGACGAAGCATTGTTTCATCGACTAAAAGTTTGAATGCGCTTTCCACCTGGTTTTCTGAGATATGGCGCTTAGCATGTGGGGTTGGACCAGAAATCTCCTTTATAGTGTTCATTTGTAGTCTCGACCGACTGCAGGTGTACATGAATCTATACTACACCAAACAGTACCGTCGCGTGCAGTGTTTTTGCTCATCGGATTTCGGATTTTGGGTCACCTTCAGCCCTCCCACTACGACCTTTCCCACCACGAAATCTCCCACCAATAACGATTTCACCATTACCGTTCCCACCGTGAGCTACTCCACCATGGAATGTATCCGTTTCTAATCCAGAACCCATTTGATATTTCGCCGCTGTATTCTGAGCTGTGGCGTCCTCCAAGTCAGAGCTCACGCCAGGATTGTCTTCCTCATCATTTGATGCGATAGATATGATGTTGCAGTCCATATCATTGCTGATATTGTCTTCTATTTCGCCTTTACCGTCCTTATCACCGTATTCATCATCAGCCAGCTGGTTCAGCAGAGATATATGGGTTGACAACCAGATAAAAGCTTTGGCCTATTCATTCCAGTTGATTGTAAAAATGTATATGCTTTATGATAATATGTATGCACATATTGTTGACAACAACTAAGTTTGACGTAAACAAAAATATCAGCTAATCGATGCATGGCGGCAACTTAAAAAAGTAGACCTAAATGATTAATCCGTTGGCAATGCTTTATCATATTTCCTGCAGAAGTCACTTTGACTGCCTCGGTACTATTAGGTTGTAAGTGCTATATAAAAAAACTATAAACCCCTTCAACCCCAAATTTCGTGAGTAGCAGTGAAAGCAATAGTTTATGGATGTCTTAAAATATCAGGCACCCCACCCTTGTGGGTGAAAAATGGCTATCGTTTCATTTTCAAAAACAGTCAAATTGACTGCTTCGGTGCTTCCAGTGTTAAGTATCTTAGGATTTCTGGAAAACAATCATTTAATTTACAATTTTTGTAATAATCTGCAGAATTTCATGCAAGTAATATTATTTAGTTTTTTAATTATCACAGAGTATTATAGAACTTTTAACACGTTAAATGCGTTGATAATTAATATTGGGAAGGAACCCTTAATAGCGTGAGTTTATTGTTTAGCTAAACATTGACTTTAACACTAATGGTTCAGTAATAAATAGGACGCCGCAAGTCCAGTAATAAAATGAAATTTATGCCCGTTAGTCGTGAATTAATTATGGTATCGGAGCACAATATCAAGTACCTAGATCTTCGAATTACACAATTAATGGTGCCACTTAGGAAATAATTTGCGTCTTGAGAATAGAATTATATCTTCTATATAAACGTTAACCATACCATGTAATTTTTAAAATCGCAAAGAAGTGAAGATGTCGAGTGTATTGGTAATTAAATAAGACAATTCGTTATAACATGAAGAGGATTGTGTGAATGATTGTAGAAGTCAAGTGATTTACTACTGGGCAACTGTAAATTTTACTAAAATTGTTGACTTTTATTATGCTATTTTATATGTTTAACTTGTGTGTTACATCTAGTACAGCATTATTACAAATGTTACAACTTTATTTATTATCGTTTTGGTCAATTAGTGTTCTAGATAACTCGTAAAAAGTACGATTCGATGAGCTTTTAATCGGTAATGTTACAATTTTATTTAACATACTAACATGGTAATGTTACAATTTTATTTAACATACTAACATGGTAATGTTACAATTTTATTTAACTATCATACTAGAGACAGTAATCGATTAAGAGCGAACTGCATTTATATTTAATGTCAAGAACCGAGTCTTAGTACTCTCTGACAAGCATACCTTGATGCAAGAACTTGGGTAAACAGGATTGTTTTCTCAAAGAATGACGCCCCTGCCCAGGAAATGTTAGACGAAGCTGAGGAAGGCATGGGGCCCAATCTCGACATAAGCAGAATCCCCCAAGAATAATGTTATATCAAAAGGAATGTTATAGTTAAGTACAGTATAAAATTCTGTATAGCATACATACGCATATACATGTGTATGCATGCCAGTGTTGCAAATGGAATACCTGATTCGCAGTTTTGGCCGGTATATTGCTGAGGACATTCACACCAGGCATCTGTATCTGTTTGCACACATTCTCCGCCATTTTGGCAAGTTATGTCTCTACATTTATCGCTATCTGTGCATAGATGACCATAACATAAGTTTAAGGGTAGTCTGCACTAAACTAACTGTGTTAGGATGAATAATTGTATATCCATACAAGCGAGGAAGTTCTCTTTAATGACTTGTGTTTAAGTTTGCAAACTTCAGAGAGAGAGAGAGAGAGAGAGAGAGAGAGAGAGAGGAAGAAAATAAGTGAAATAGGGCCTACTGAAACATCAATTGTTCCAAACTATCAATTGATATTACATATCATATACATGTACCTTCTCTGTTACGAAGCGATTCATTCGCTTGAAAATCAAACCCGAACCTCCAGAACGAGATATTGACATACTGCTAATTATGCCTAACAGGTAACTCTTGTATATCATATTGAATTTTATAAATTCTTATACAATGTGGGTCATTCGAGGCCCAAATATATATATATATATATATATATATATATATATATATATAATATAGGAGGCAAGAATTAAATCTAAAACCATAAATCAGTATTACTATTTCTTAGTGCGTTTATTATTTACTAATTATCTATTTTCATTGCTTGATATTAATATATACTATTTTTTAATCTTATCAAGAACGTTTCTAATTTCTATTCATTTATATATTTGTGGGGGCGGGATATAACGCACTCCATTTTTAGATGCTCATCAACTGAACGAAGTTAAGCTACGTCACGCCCGGTTAGTACTTTGTGGGGGACAGCTTTGAAGACCTAGTGTTGACAGCTTTTAATTAAAAATCTCGATGGTATTGGAATGTTATTCTTAAATCCACGCTGGCAGCTATTGATGAGCCAACAAAAATTAACGATTAATATTAACCATGGAGAGAAAAGGAGGAAATAAAGAAAGCTTCAATGACAGTGAGACAGAAAACTTTGTAGCACATGCCATGTGTCATGTACAAAAGCTATAAATCCTATGTTAACGTCAGTTTCATCTCTCGAAAGCGCTATCAGTGACGGGAGAGCCCAGGATAACTAAACAAACAAAATCACATTAAAAATCACTATTTAATTGTTACATGCGTTTTCGTAACACTCACCTCCGGGTTGAACACCAATCGAAGCGTTGCTGCTGCTATTATCGCCCTTGATGTTACAGAAATATATCCCCAGTGTCTCGTTGGTTCTGGGCTTGGCTAAATAAATTACACCCAACCTCCCAGGTCGCGCTACCACACGGTATTCGAAATAGTCGTTGCTTGGGTAAGTCGTCACTGCCACGTAGAAATTAACGGTTCCCCAGCTTGCTCTTACCTGATGACAATATAATACATTACAAATTAATAATAATAATAATAATAATAATAGCAATAATGATAATAATAACAATAACAATATGATAACAAAATTACCGTGATCTGTCCTCAGGATATGAAGTTGTTCCGGTGGCCATTGAAACCATGGGCCCCATGAATCCCGAAGGAGTTGACTTTATTAATGGCATAGGCAGACTTATCACAGAGCAAACCGGCGATAAGCGAGAGACATCTTTTCTTTGGCAAAGGCTTTCCATGACTTTGCAAAGATTTCATGCAGTCTGCTTCAACAATTCTTTTAAGCCGATTAATGACCTCGAGTAGCCGGGCGGCGATTCAGCACGTATTGCTTGAATCGTTCTATCAAACCCCTGTTCTTTACACCGGGGTAAAAAATAAAATTAAAAAAAATAAACAACAACAACAATAATAATAACCATAATAGTAATAATAATTATTATAACATTATTAATAGTAATAATAATTAATATTATTATTGATATTATATATTAATTAATATAATATATATATATAATTATTATATATATACATGTATAATATATATATGCATAATTATTATAATTATATATATATATAGATATTATATATATATATATATATATACATATATATATATATATATATATATATATATATATATATATATATATATATAACATCTCCTCTTTAGCAAGTCCAGTGTCAACAATTAATAAAGAACAGCGGTCAGTTTACCTTTACTGTACTTCCAGCGTTCGGAACTTTAATTTTGCAATTTTGTCCATCGTCTGGGGGTGTTACAGTTATGTTTTCACCAGGGTTTACGACAACAGGAGCTGCAAGCAAACACATATTAAGTTACATAAGATTAAATAATTAGTATTAGTAATAATAATAATACTATTTCTTATCTTATATATTTGATATTTGATAACAATAATACTATTTCTTATCTTATATATTTGATATTAGCACAACATCTGAGATGACCTGGCTTTTGAAATACACCTACTAAATAATAATAGTATTAAGATGTCGTTAATATACTCGACCGTGGATCAGTATCTGCGGGGTTAAAATCCTGGGCTCGCCAGTCACTGGCATAGATTTCCAATGAGGAAACAGACGTTAACATTAGGTTTTTTTATTACACGACAACTTAAAAAGCATAATTAGGACAGAAATATTAAACGATTGTTTCAGCGCAGCAGTAGTACAGTCGGAGGCGATTCGATGGGTATTTTGAACCCATGACCTTCTCCAACATCGTTAAATATGCTGCGCACTCTACCACAAGCTGGAACAAAAATACGCTGGCGAAATACCTAGCCAAGCTTGCCAAACAATTGAATGCGTATACGACGACTAAAACATTAAAAAACTAAAACAGTATATAAATGTACATATATATGAAACCTCTATCAGGAGTAAAGTTTCACAAAACATTGAGATACTAATTTGGTTTCATATCTGCATTTATAGACAGGCAGGTTGTGTTGACAGATTGATGGTTGTGTTGACAGATTGATGGTTGTGTTGACAGATTGATGGTTGTGTTGACAGATTGATGGTTGTGTTGACAGATTGATGGTTGTGTTGACAGATTGGATTTCAGCTTTGCTACGAATCACATGAAGTTACTGTCAGTTATGCAACAGAGTAGAATGTAAATTGTATTATTGATACAAGCACAGACACATGCTAGTAATGTAAGCTGCTTAGCATCTTTGTATCTCGATACTGGTTAAACTGGGATTAAAGGGATGAGGATGATGATGATTATTATTATTAGTAGTAGTATGTAAAAAATGTTAAAACTAAACCAACCATCGCATGTTCTCTTCTCAATGCCCTGCTTGAGACTGTCGAACTCTTGGAAGTTTGAGAGCAGCATGAGATGAAGACAGGGTGGGTTACTGGCGATGATCTGCAGTTCTGTCATATTCAGACTGCTGCCCACGCCCACTGAGAAGACCGTGATGTCTGCTGCGTGCACTTTCCTTGCCGAAGTCGCCGTCAGCGATGGACTGTTTGACTCTCCATCAGTTACAACAATTCCCACTCGCGGATGTCCTAGATTACAGGATAGTATGACTTTAAATAAAAGTTATATATACATGAATATATATATATATATATATTTATTTATTTATTTAAATTACGCTTGTATGCAGTACTGAGAGAGATATGTGGTATCTATATCTTTAAATTAATTGCACATATTATATTACATATTATACATATAATATAATACTATGTTACATATTATACATACATATTTATAATTATCTATAAACATATTTGCATTATATAAATAAATATTACAATCATACATCAATTTACACAGCATAATAATATCTACTTCTTTATTCGTCAGCATTTAACAGGAACAAACAGCAAACAAACATCAAACAGCATAAACATTAAATGTAGGATCAAAAATAAAAGCACCACCAATTATAAAATTAGAGTTACAGTTAGCCTAATTGGATCGAAATACTCACTTCATACATTCTGTTATTGAACATAGGCCAGCAAAAAAATAATGCAACACAGACTGAAGTTTCATTTATTGATCTATCGAATACCTGCTTCTTTAGAGCGAGCCCCCCTGGCTGCAGTGAAAGAAACAGCCAAATCATCGAGAGCCAGATGTGTGTTAGTACCGCCCGCAGAGTAGCCTATCCTGTCTATGGCACTGATGAGAGACGCTTGTGTCGTGAAGTCGTTCAGGTCGAACTTGCGGGATATCGAGCTGCTGTACGTCGTCACGGCGATACGTGTCTGATGAGAACCCAGGCCAACGTTAAACGACCTCACAAAGTCCTTGACGAATGACTTGACCTTGCCGAAGTTCGTGCTACCGACACTTCCGGATTCGTCGAGGATGAAGACGATGTCGGCTCCGTTAGAGCTCGTGCAGCCTGCGAATATATCGTCATAGAGAGATAAATAAGTAAATAAATAAATACATAAATAAATAAATAACGAAATAAATAAAGATCTAAAATCCGTTAAATATAGCAATAGAATAGAATGCGGAGCATAAAAGTATAAAAAAATCAGATGTATCGGGGAGAGAAACCATATTATGCAAAGATCTTGACCGTATTATTTATGATTACACAAGAAGACTTGATTCAATATATATATATATATATATATATATATATATATATATATATATATATATATTATACATGCATTCACAGCAAGGCTTACCTTTCTCGAGTTTTTCGGCCTCACTAATGTACCTATCTCTGCTATCGTCCGCTCTGTAGTAAAGAACCCAGTAGTTGGCCTGGTCGGCTATTGCTCTCGGTATACCAGTTGTCACAGATCTTGCATTGTACTGGATGTAGAGCCTTGCGCCAATGGCGGAGTACAGGGGCTTTCTGAGGTCTACCCATTTTACCGTGGCCCAGTCTATCCCGAAAGCTTGCTTAATGGCCAGAATGGTAGAAGAGAGGTAGTTGCGAACAGTCGTGGTCTGGGTTAGAGTAAACTTACTCTCATCGACCTGCGGCATAAGGAAAATAGAAATATTAATAAATATAATAAATGTAACATAATACACAAAGAAAACCAAGTTTCATTATATAAGTGATTGAAACAGTAGCAACAATAAGAAGAAAGGAATAACAATGAGTTTTTCATCATTTTTTCTTTTTCAAAGCTGAATTAGGTAGTAAAGGTAATATCACGTAACTTTTTTTTTTTTTTTTTATAATTTAGCGATAGAATAAAATCAGCATCTACTCATAAGATATTAAACTTCACAAATTTAATGGGCAAGGAATAATTTCGTGATGAATATAGTGTAAATATGAGGTGGATTATTAGGAATATTATTATAAAACCCGGTCAATATCTGGCAATATCATCCTATTAATGTTTTTAATATGAATATCAAAGCAGAAAAATGGAGTTTCAGCAGCAAAGTAATATATGTACATCAAACAACAAGTTTAAAATTAGTCATGATCATTATAAGATTTTATTTGGCTGCTTAAAGAAATACAGCGTTAATAATTCAAATTTTAGCGCTTAAAATTTCAGAGCTTTCTTTATAATTTTACTATTATTAATTCGGAAGAGATATTTCAAAATTCCTTAAAAGTACATGTAGTAAAGTACATGTAGTAAAGTACATGTAGTAAAGTACATGTAGTAAAGTACATGTAGTAAAGTACATGTAGTAAAGTACATGTAGTAAAGTACATGTAGTAAAGTACATGTAGTAAAGTACATGTAGTAAAGTACATGTAGTAAAGTACATGTAGTAAAGTACATGTAGTAAAGTACATGTAGTAAAGTACATGTAGTAAAGTACATGTAGTAAAGTACATGTAGTAAAGTACATGTAGTAAAGTACATGTAGTAAAGTACATGTAGTAAAGTACATGTAGTAAAGTACATGTAGTAAAGTACATGTAGTAAAGTACATGTAGTAAAGTACATGTAGTAAAGTACATGTAGTAAAGTACAGTAAAGTAGTAAAGTACATGTAGTAAAGTACATGTAGTAAAGTACATGTAGTAAAGTACATGTAGTAAAGTACATGTAGTAAAGTACATGTAGTAAAGTACATGTAGTAAAGTACATGTAGTAAAGTACATGTAGTAAAGTACATGTAGTAAAGTACATGTAGTAAAGTACATGTAGTAAAGTACATGTAGTAAAGTACATGTAGTAAAGTAGTTTTTACATATCGTAATTTTATCTTTCATTTCGTTTGACATGATTTCTGGTAATATGGCTTCCGCTAGATACAGCTACGAACCCTCTGAAAACCTCAAAACCGCTTACAAATTGTTTGCTCAATTATTTGAATCTGTTTTTGTTCTTTTACTGCACTGGAATTTAGTGGCTTTGAAGTAAACTAACTCTCTAACCTAAAGCTATCGCCTAAACAGGGTAAGTTAAACTCCACTAGCCAGTCAAAGTAAACCTCAGAAATAATTCGGTCTAGAAACTAAGCAGTAACCCTAATCTTGAGGTATAGTCACATAAATCATAAATATTTTGAGTAAATTTTGGAAAAATCACAAACCTTCCATATTCCTCCATCATAGCCTGTTCTGTACGCATCCGGATGATTTCCATCGAAGGATTCGACATAGGCGAGCCTCCTGGTGAACAGCTTGTCCTCAGGGAATGCACAGGAGGCCTCGAGGCGGCTCGACACGGCCTCCACGACCCCTGCGCCCTGCGCCCCGGGCGTGAGCGTCTCGTCGTGCTGCGCGACGCTCAGAGACATCAGCGCGCTGACGAGCAGAGCCTCTGTGAGATGTACTGATGAGTACATCGCGGGTATGTACTTTACTTAAATGTACTTGAACTAGTTCTGAAGATACTCGATTCAATGAAGTTTAGTAAACTGCAACATTAGTGAAACGAAGTATTTGTATGAGCAGGTACTTCATGTTATTGTAGGAATTTGACTGAGCCGGTGGCATGTTGGAAAGTTGTTCGACAGCGGATCAGTAGGTGCAGAGTTCAAATCCAGTGCTATTACCGAAGTGACATGTTTTCGAACTGGAAACTGATACCAAAATTGGCCGTAGCCTTATTAACGATGGGCTTGAAGCTAGTTAGCGGGAAACTAAGTGAGAAGTCATAGTATTTCTAAGCAATAGACATTAAGATGTGGATCATGTATTGTCTTTTGGGAAAGAAATACCTCGCTACTCGATAGTGTGTTCTTTTGATGTGTTAAGGAAAAGTGTAAGAATATGTGTCTAGGATTTACCACTTGGCAGAACACGAGAGAGAGAGAGAGAGAGAGAGAGAAGCTAAGAATGCACAGTATATTTAAGCACTTGTTTATATTTGCATCAACATTCAATTTATTACTATTACCCAACAAAAAATAAAAAATCTTCCGTTTAGCGTGTCGTATATCCCTACTAGGGGTCGACAAGGAGGGGACTAGTAAGAAAATATTACCCAACAAAAATTACCCAACAGAAACCAAATTCTAGGCTACATGAAAGTTTAATCAATCATTGATTAAACGTTCAGTATTTCATACATCTTTTTACATTGGTTTATTTCATATCAATAAACTCAAGTATTGAATTTCCATTCTGCAACGAGTTGACAACTCACTGAAACACTATGAATGAAAAACTTTTTACTACTGCACCGAAACATTTTAATCTAGTTATTCTATTCCTGTAAAAGTGCTAGTAAATGTATTCAACTTGAAATTTCTAGCGTCAGATTTATTGTGAGCATTCATTATTCATATCCTGAGTACCCTATCTGATTTTATCCATGGGGCTTAAATATCATCATAGCCTAATTCTAATCGTAAGAGACTATCTCAATATAAAAGGCAATAAGTTATATTTAGTTTCACGTAAATAAAAAAAACTAAAAGCTAATTTGTGCAGATTTTCTATAACTTTTATGTTGGCAGAGCTTTATGAAAATGTTTTTGCAGTCGATTTACGTGGAGACCCAATTATTTTTAAGGTATAAAAGCTAATGTTAACGTCATTTTTCTCACTCGAAAGCGATGTCAGCGACGGACGAGTGTTGTGAGAGCAATGAATGCGATGTCAGTGAGTGGGCGAGGCATATATATAAGTGTTGAAGGATCAGCACGATATGTTTAAAAAGAAAAATTCCTAGAATGACTCTAATAGCATAATCTAAGAAAATCCGAATTCTATCATTGTTTTTGGATCACAGTAGAATAAAGTAACTTTTATGGTTGATGTTATTAGAAAAACAAAGCAATATCCGAAAAGGTGATGGAAAACCACGTTAGAAGACACATTGTTCAAAGCTAAAGGCAGATAAAGGTTTTAGAGAGTCAGAAACGTTTGGATCGAAGGGATGGTTTAAAATTAACTTTAACTGGAACAATGTTTAAGAAGAGATGCCGTCGATAATAGACTTTGCAGCAATCATCACAATCTCTTAGGTCTTCAGAGAAATGGGCCTGAGAGAAGGAAAATGCTTCTTGGATATGCATTTCTTTTTAATATTAAGGAGGCTTGCGTCCACTAGTGCAAAGGTAGAGAGAGAGAGAGAGAGAGAGAGAGCGAGAGAGAGAGACTGGGAGAGAGTTCTACTTACATAGCTCATATAGAAACCCAATTGATCTTGTTCGTATCTCTGACTAGACAAGCAAACAAGTTCTTTTATATTTATCTACAGTACCCACGCGACGACCTTTGTACTTGACTCATTAGCCATGAAAACCATTGGTCAGCGATAAGGGTAAGACATGTTAGACAATAGGATAATCCACAGTATGATTTACGACAGCAGGTCTTCCTTTATAAAACAATAATTACATCACCAACATCAATAATACCAATTACATCAGTAAGATATATGAGATCTGAACGAGTTAGATCACGTTACCGTTTCCAAGTAATCTGTAGTTACTTATCCGAACTGCAAATAAGTATATCTCTATCTCTATCTCTGCCTCTCTCTCTCTCTCTCTCTCTCTCTCTCTCTTTCTCTCTCTCTCTACATTAAATATTGCGAAACAATTCCTGTTCAAGGCACGTATTCATTGGTAAATATCTGTCTATACTCTACGCTTGCTCCGTCATGGGCATCACTTGGGCATCCGTTACTGACATCTTTTTAGAGTGAGGAAACTGACGTTAACCTTAGCTTTTAGCTTTTATCATAAAAGTTAAAGCATTGCCAATAAAACAGAAAATATAAATACAAAATATAAATAGGTCTGCTGAATTTAATAGCAATTCCGTTAAAACATCCCAGCAATAAAAGAAACTAGAATACACAACTAAATTAGATTTTATGATATTTATAAGAAGTTGCAAAAATTAGACTTTCTTCCGTATTAATCAGTGTGAGCAATATATTGTACTTCATACAAATATATTAAACGTTTGTTTGACCTTATCAATTTATTTGTGAGTTTATGAGAGCGGTGATGGAGGAAGTGACTATAAAGTTTAATTAACTGAAGGAGTTCCTAATATACATGTATAACAGCTACGATATAAATCCTCTAGTAGAATGCGGGGGGTAAATGTCGCTGTATGTTAGTTAGCCCACAGTATATATGACTTTGTGAAAGAACTTAAATATCTTGTTAAAGCACTGGACACACGTATTTCACTGATATTGGCAGAAATGAGTGAATCTTGCGATATTCTTCGTACAAATATGAAGAAAACTAGAGTTTAATGTGCAGTCAGCTGTGATGTTAGAACGATGGTAAGGTATTTGAATGCGGATCAACAGATGCAGAGTTCAAATTCAGCGATCTTCTCTTAAATAGCATTATTTCTAGACAGAATACTAAAGACTCTGGGCTTTAGTTTATGCATTTAATAGAATAACCAAAGTTTTGTAGAAATTTAATAACACGCAGCGTATTGGCATTGCACCAAAGTTTTGAAGTCGGCAGAGCCTCTCAGGAATCCTGCGTAAAAGTCATGATGTCACCGTTCATGTGACGACGCTTCAGCTGATAGTCGTTTGTTGACAAACAATGCATTGAACACAATGAGAAATACAAGAAAAATATATAATGTTCCTTAAATTGACATTTATATTAGTATTTACCCCGTAAAAGCTGATGTTAATATACCGCTGCAAAGCATTTTACCATTTCCTGTCTTCCAATTAGAAAGAAATACATCGAAAAAGGCTATTTTGTGCTTTTAAGATCAAACTGCTAGGATCGACAATGCAAAAAACAGCATTTGTGTGTCAACAAACTCCGTCCGGCCTTCACCTTCTAGTGTCTGTTTACTTATTTCCTATTGGCTATATCTTTCAACCTTGACAATGAATCGTCACACTTTTACGAGGAATTACTGAAGAAAATTGGAAGCCTCCTCAAATTTTAGTCGTAGGCCCTACGTTCAGCAATGGCTTCACATTAAGACGAGAAATAATGCCGTAATACATTAAATTTAGCTGCTTAACTCTTATTGAAAAGCTAATCATTTGGAATAGTTGAAGTGACGGTACGATACTTGAGCTAAAAATATTGCATCTTGATATTTTGCTACTAGTTCTTCTCAGCTTTAGAATGTCTTACAGTTAAGTCAGCTGCTGATGTATTGTCACAGTCAATGTATGATTCTAATCAATCAATAAATAAGAATTTAACCTTCGGTTCCTGAAAGGCAATATCAGGGACTTGCAAGCAAACAGTACAACAAACACCAACGCATCACACGATTTCAGTGAGAGATGAGCTAATTGCTAGTTAGACTGAAGCTGCGCAAAAAACAGATGTTAAATCTTTCTTATTAAATATAATATGAGATTTATTTTTTCTATTCTAAGAAGTCAAAAAGCTAAACATACATAATGATGAACTGATGGTCTGTGAGGATATCTATCATTTTTAATACTACACGCTTAATCATTAGACCATTTAGTCAATCATTCATGTTACCAGTCTTTTTATCAATATGTCAATATTTTACTCACTGATCAGCTCTATCGGAAATTGATCACAGGACCTCAGGAACAGTAATTTACAATGTCGCGATGTTACCTAACGCGCTAACACACTGAATTATTTATAATTCCCTTTCCATTAAGACATGTTTAGATTGCAACTTTTTATCAATTACTCGTTGTTTCATTTGAGTTAGACTATGTATGTAAGAACATGGCAAACTGAATGTTTCATACAAAGTGACATTCAAGAAGAGGGATAGTTGAGCGGTCTGAAGAATGTTAGAGCTTCTCGGAGGGCTAGTCGTACTTTAAAATATTTTTTGCAACGACCTTTTGAAATGATATAGCAACACAAAACCTTCAGAGAGATCTATACTGAAAGATAGCCACATTTCAAAATAACAACAAGCACATGTTCTAACTTTTCAGTGTTGTTTTAAATATTTCCACTTCCATATTTCTGGGTTTCGTCTCCAACATTACCAGTTATGTCTCCAATTGCTGCTCACATTATTCTTTAGCGTTTCAGAAAGAGCACTCTAGCGATTAATGTAATTCGTTCACGAAGGCTAGGTTTATCATCAGTATAATTTTGTTTTTATATTGAAACTACAAGACTTCCGTGATGATTTACAATGCATTTTGTCTGTCCGTGATCAGTCGTCATTTGACACACAGGCAGATTTCGGTTACTTTATTCTTCAAGCACACAGACGCAGCACGGGAATAATTAATTAAAGAGAGTTATAATTCACTTGAAAAACTTTCCATTTCTGTTAATGATCATTTCACGTGGTCAAGCGGCAGGTTAATGAGCTCAAGTGAAATAAGCTAAATAGAGAGTCATTAAAATTAGTATATCAGTAATTTATTACAATTGGTTTGGCTTGTTAACCAGTAAACATCTTATACAAGCATACTTGTCCCAACCAATTAGACGAAGCCACAATTTATGATACTATATATTCAATAAAATTGTAAAGTTCCATTTTAAGTTAGCACTTAATTTATTACACTATTTTACATACACACCCAATTTTGTGTGCAGATTTGCAGGCATATGCTGTACTGCGTATATAAAGTGTGTATATATATATATATATATATATATATATATATATATATATATATATATATATATATATATATATATATTTTAGACTGACCCTTGTTTATATGGCAAAAAAAATGTCCTGTATTTTGCTTGCTCCCACCTTCTAATTTTGTTCCTTTTGGTTTGAAAACAACGCTTATGAATTTTTATGACAATTGCTTAATATTTAGAGGTCGCCCAAGGTCATCAAAATTTGCCCATTATAGCGTACAGTACCCAAAATACCAGTTACTTGATACTTCACAATGAAATCAACTACTAATCATTAAAATTACAGTTATAGCTTGTTTAATCCATCTTACTAATATTAAATCTTATCCATTAAAGTGTTTATTATGAATTAATTATTGTCAGTGGTGCCGGAATCAAAGTACAGTATATGATTAATTATAGTTGCATTGTAGCTTAAGAAGTTTCTAATAAAAGTAGCGAGTTAGAAGCAAACTGACTGCTCTACAGTTCGATTTTATTAGCAGTTGGATGCAGCCGGCGATGGTCTGCAACTACTTGTAGGAGAAATTGAAGATCTTCTCCACCTTTAGTGAGTGTCGTATTGTATGTTTGAATAAGTGCAACTCCTCTCTCGGCATTGTCATTGACAACTTTAATGGTTGCTAAGCGGCATTTAGCTATATTGTACTCATCTAGTGAACTCCAGTTTTCTGGCTCTGATGACAAAAAGTCTGTTGGTAACTGTAAATTTCTAAACAGATTCATGCTGTTGCTAGTCACAAACTGATCCAAGGTGCACGATTGCAAATTATTCAAATCAATAGTTGCTCGCTTCAGCGGCTTGGGTGCCCCTTGTTTGTTCATTGCGGAAACCATGAGCCTTTTTGTTGCTGGGTAGATCCTATCATTGAACAATGCCAAGCAAACGAGTTCCTCTGAGAGATACCATAGATGAGATGCCAGTTTCTTAACTGTGGCTCTTGATATTCCTTGATGTATGGAGGAATATTTGAGCAGGCTAGTTAGCAGTTGTAAGTCACTGAGAGGTGCTGAGATAGCCATAGGTGCCGTTATCCAAGCCTTCAGATACAATCTCACTGCAAAGATTGCAAGATCTCTTAACCCTTTTTCCTCTCTGCAGTCAGCTTGAACTGTTTTCGAAATAGCCATATCTTGAGGGCATAGAGAACCTTCGCCATCCATCTAGCATTATGCGTAGCTCCAGGGGCTCTGAAACTAATGCCTTTTGGAGGAGCTTCACCAAAGAAAATGATGGATAATTCCAATAATTCGCGATAATCAGCTCTTGCTTGATTTTCATTAAGATGATGATGTGCAAATTGCAGAACTTCATCACGAACATCAACAATGGTTCTCCACACGTAGTCATCAGTGGGTCCGGGACAATACTGTTGTATGTCAATGCTATGCCACTGTTCTTTGAATCTTTTGAACAACTGGATATCAGGTCCAGAAGTTCCACCTATGCTCTGTTCAAAAGCAGTACCAATTATCAACTCATTGATATGATGACGGCAGGCAAAATAGAGTAGATTTTTCTGCAGTTTTTGCTCCAATAATACACAAGTCCCAGCCTTATTACCAGTGTTTGCAGCTGTTGTATCAAAACA